>JAJHUR010087515.1:0-10444 GCA_027495735.1 Lutjanus campechanus | reverse complement strand
TACTCTCCACTATTTGGTCTGCACTATGTAGCGCTCCACCCCACTTGACTCCACTCTGTTGAGTGTCAATCAGGACAGGTCTGCACGGACAACTGCTCTCCAGCTCAGACCTCCTCAGCACAGTTCACGTTTCTGCATTTTCCAAATCTGCAGAGAGTGTTAGTTTTTATGAAAGGACACTTACACCCTTACAACCTGCAAACTAATATTTTCTGATGCCGTGCTGAAAATCCCTGGCTCAATACATGTGTTTTTGTGCGAAGGAAGCTTTCTCCTTCCACCTGAACCAAATAAATCTGTTTTGATTTGTGAAATTGTCCAAGGGCTGAAAAACAGCAACAAATTTTGGTGGAAAATAAAACCTGTATCCACAGATGGTGAGCTGTGTTCAAACAAGAATCAATATCATGCAGACCTGGTGTTTCTTTGCTTTGTGAAAATGAGAGGAGCCTGGTTTCCTGCTTTAGAGGTCCAGTGTGTAAGATTTACATGCAGAATATTACAGAAATTGAATATAATGTTAAGTATGTTTTCAATAGTGCATTGTTGTGTTTTTGTTACCTTAGAATGAGCCATTTATATCTACAGAGGATGCAGATCCTATGATTCTACAGTATCCCAGAAAGGACAAACCAAATACTGACACTGTATATGGCCTTTCACATTTTTTGCAAGTTTCAAGGCCACCACAGGCTCCTCCTACTTACTTGGAAGGGGAGGGTGAGATGAGCATTTTAGCTGCCTAAAAAAACCTTTTCCAACAGGAAACTGCAGATTAAGCCACATATCGCTCTCCGAAGCCAACAGACTTTTTTGGCAAAGACAGTAATTCTGGGAAATGCAGAAGTCGCTCATCTACTGCAGCAACTCATATTTTATGCAAGGTAAAATTAAAACTGTTTTTGTATAGTTTGTTGAGCTGTAGAGATATTTGGTTTATATAACAGAGGTTTTTCATCAGAAAAGGCTGTTTGATAGTAAAGGGAAGGCAGTTAAAATACTCCAAATATAGCAAACACTTAAACCAATATTGATTTTTTTTTAGGTGGACCTTTTATTAGGAGGTTAAAGTACGTTTTTCTGCTGACCCTGTCCGCTGCAGTACATTCTATTTTTTCCTACACCTGTGCTCCTGCTGCTTTTCTGTCGACCTCCATGTATTGGTAAACCGACTATGAATAAAAACGTCATACAATCCACTTTCACACACTTTCCACAATCACAAGTTTTTTGACACCTTTAGAATTATTTTAATTACTTTTCACCACAAGTTATAATTTAAGATTTCTCCTTTGATACTTCCATTTGAGCGTTTCTATTTAAACTTTAAAGTTTTTCATTTCAAGGTTTTCTACTTTCCATTTCCCACTTTTACAATTTCACAATATCTATTTGGCAATTTCAACATGCAATTCCCTTTTACAATTTTCCTTTTATTTAAGCATTCAGATTTCTCAACTAACTTAGAACAGAAAACAATTTTACATTTGTCCGGGTAAAGTTGCCCACCACATTAGTACACTGCATTCATCATGCCACATATTTACACTTGACTACACATGTTTTGACCACACAAGCCAAATCCATCATGTGGCTTTTCCCACTAACAGAGCTGACAGTCTGTGATTACCTCTTGACTGGAAAATTACTCAGTACTGAAAAAAATCCATATTTGTGATAAAGATGACTCAGTGTTGGAAAGAAAAAAAAACCAAAACAATTCAGGCTCCACACTCCTCCCATTGTCTTCTGTTCTTTCATTGAAGCTAAAACTTCTCCACCCATCTTAGTCAATCCACCACAACAGCCCTCTCCTATCACAACACATTAACCTCCCACTGTCAGAACCAGAGGCTCTGTTAGTCGGTGATTAGCAGAGTCCTTTCTTCTGTTGTCGGATCAACTATCATCTCACAAGGTGTTTCTGATATGCCCGTGTTGCCTCTTGCTGATCCAGTCTTCTTTGTCTCCTTTGGCAGTTCATAAAGTCAGTGAGGTAGAATGCAAGTCATTTCAGGGTCAGTCAAGTTCTCTGCACTTCATCCCTTAGAGCAATTGTTGTTACCTCCCCCCTACTGCTTTCTTTGTAGCCAGTCGAGGGCAATCTTGCTCATATCCTACTGACAATCTGCTGTTACCTTGGGTGATATGCAAAGTTTCTGAGTCAACATGCAAGTCATTCCCGGGTCACCTAAGTTTTCTTTTGCTCATTTATTAAAGTCAGCGTTTGAAGCAGACGTTCCTCATCGTTACGTCCAACGACTCAACGGCAGTTTTGTTTACGTGTGCGGTTTGTTTCTCTTGTGGCTTAAACCAGAAATGTTGAGTCTGTCCAATGCATCCGATTCCTGATTCTTTTATCATCATTTCTGTAGCCCTGTCATATCAGCACGCTACATAAAAACCAGTGCTGATACACTATCTGTGTATCTGGGCTGCAGGGTGGCTGTGTGATTCACAAGTTCAGTCCTCCCAGCAGCCAATCTGTGTCTAAAAGTGAAGTAGCTAACCATAACTGCTAACTGCTGTTAGCTTAAAAAGGAACAGAGCCCAGGAGCCTCCCAGTGAATACAGCCAGTCACCTAGGAAGGAAACAGTCTCTGAGACTGACAGGAAAAAACAGCACCGAGGTCAATTACAGTTTTCTTTTCGACAGACAGCTTTACTTGTTGCTAAAGTAACTTAGCTAACCATTAACTGCTATTAGCTTAGTTAGCTAATTTATCCTCTCTCCTTCCTACAGTACATTCATGGCCAACTTTAGCTGCATGGCGGGAGGGCATAATGCACATTCAGTGTGTTTGGCAACTGTAAATGCCGATCAATGTCTGTGACAAGTCCCTGACGATCTGCCTGTTTTACAGTAAACACATAAGCAATAAGCACTTCACCAGCAATTTTATATTTGAGTTTCGAGTCGATACTTTTTCGATTTTGTTAAGTCAAGTCATCAAATTTGTGAGTCTAACTTGAGTAGACTCGCCAAGAATCAAGTCCACACTTCTGTCTGATACATTTTTGAATTTGCTTTGTTACACAACACATTGTCCAGTAAGAAGATAACAACATCTTCTTTAAACAACACTTCCTGAATAGCTCAAGTATTGAACATATTTGGCAGCTTGTCATTAAGACTGCGGCTTGATTTTGTTAGGGAGGCTCCAATGAATTAGGCATAATCTCTGTTTGTCCTTGGCGTGTTTCCCTCTGCTAGACTTTCCTGTCAAGCCCTCGCTGCATATCAAAAGTCAACATCCATTTCGTTTTTTGAGCTTGTTCCCTATGATTATGTTCTCACCCCCAAGGAAACCACAGTTACCTTGGAAGAGAGACAAGAGCTGAATTTGAGGTTGTCTTGGTGCGGTTATTTTGTGCGAGCAGAGTTCAGCTGGCACAGTTCCTATAGCTACCCTGATGAACTGGAGTACAGGAGTAAAAACACTCCAGAGTTCAAAAAGGGCCGGTCCAAACTTGCTGAATGATATATAAAGTCTCTGAGTTCACTGTAGAATGAGACTGTAAAAGTTTTGGCAAGGAAAGTGATGGAGAAACCAGACTAAATGCAATCAGCCGACATATTGCTAAGTTAAATGTAGCATCAAGGCCCGGACCCGCCCTACCACTCTATATCTCTTACAGGAGACTGGCCAGCTCACCTTCACTGACAGTTTTTCATTTTACAGTGAGTTTAAGACACGTTTGAAGTCATAGGATGAGTCAGTGTTTGGGCTGTTTCACAGGGAAGATTACCAGTCTGTGAAACCATCCCTTTCATCTGCGCTAAGACAGAAATAAAATACTTTGTGATGCACTTTAGCTCGAGAAATACTGTAGTTTCCACTCTTAGAAATAAAGGTGCTAATTAGAACCATAAAGGGTTTTCCATCTTGTCCCCATAGGAGTTCCTGGAGTTTTGGTGCCTGGTAAAAGCTTTACACTTTAGCAGGTTTTCCCTGGGAACCAAAGTGGGTGTGTCATATTCTACAGTATTTTATTCATTATAGAGCACCCTCTGTTGATGACATCCTTGATTACAATGGTTCCACTTGAAACTGGTGGAAATGCAGGCTGGGTTACTAGTTAGCATCAAGGTTCCAAGGATCTTGAACGGAACTGGTTCAAGAACTAGACCTAATTTGGTTGAAAAGTGCACTACCTAGAACCCAACTTAAAGGGTCATATCTCTGAAAGGTTTCACACAAAACCGCCTATGAGAAGTTCTACAGAGAACCCTTTTATGCCGTAATGGTTCCACCCAGAAGGCCTTTTCCAGCCCCTGTTCCATTTCAAGCACCCAATTTTGAACTGTTCAGAGCATTTCCACCAAAAATAAATTGGTTCGGAACCTGAAAAGTTCTCTCCCAACTGGAGCCAAAATATATAAAAGTTTTGTTTTGTTTATTTGTTTTTTTTCTTGATGACAAAAGTTCCACTCAAAACTGGTGCAAACGCAGGCTCATTCACTAGATAGTGCCAAGGGTCCAAGAATCTGGAAAGAAACCAGTTCAAGAACCTGAGCTAATATACAGTAGAACCAACACCAGCCCTGTTCCATTTCAAACACCTTATTTAGAACTGTTCTGAGCATTTTCCCAGCTGGAACCAAAAAATAGTAGATTTTTCCTGGGAACTGAAGTGGAACATCCTGTGGTGATGACATCCTTGATTGCAATTGTTCCACTCAAAACTGGTAGTGATGCAGGCTGGTTCACTTGATTGCATCAAGGTTCTCAGGATCTCGAACAGAACCAGAGCTAATTTGATGGAAAAGGACCCTCTTAAGCCTTTTTTTTTTCTTGTGCATTGTTATGCTCTTTGTTGACGACATCCTTGAATACAACGGTTCCACTCAAAATTGGTGGAAATGTGCTGGCTTACTAGAAGTTATGGAAGAGTTCTGAAAGAGTTCTTCAAGGATTTCAACAATTCTTGAAGAAATCTTTTGCTTCAACAAGGGTTCTTAAGTTAAAAAGATCTTAATGGGACCTTTAGTCTTACAAAGTACTCTTTGTTTGAAAAAGCGTTCACCAAAAGCAAAAGGGTTCTGAGTCGAAGAATATTTTCAGAACCTTCTTTCAACAATCCTAGAAATAACAAAAAGTGCTGTTGTAGCTAGTTTTTTTTTGTTGTTGTTGTTTTGTTTTGCGGACACTAATAATCCTATAAATAAACATTGTATTCAGGAGGCGATCCAAGATATACTGATTTGCAATTCCGACTTGTTTTTCACCATTTTTCTCCCCAGATGTGTGCATTTTATGCATGGCTGCTCTCTGTAATTTGACTGTAGCAGAGTGCCGAGGAGTCTGCCTTGTACCTCGTCTTGTCTTTTTTCATCAGCTCACGAAACAGGAACAATACATTTTTCCTCATTTATCAATGCCTCCCCACACTCCTCCGCTTCCCCCCTCTTTCTCTCTAGCTCTCTTTCTTCATAACTGTCTCCACCTTTTGTTGCAGCTGTGGAGCTGACAGGAAGGTATTGTGTGTCTGATTGCAGGGAATCTGTAGCAAATGCTTTTGCAGTACGACTTTGGTTTCCTCCCTTTTGTCGGAGCAAAAGAAGAAGCTAATGGTGGTACAAATGGAAGCCAAGTATATCACTGGTTCCTCATAAAACCATGTTTTACAAATATTACTGCTGCAACAATTAGTCAATTCATTGACTAGTCAATCAGCAGAAACTGAACAAATGTTTAATTACAAAATTGACTGACTATTTAATGGAGCACTACACATAAAAATCAGTTTGTGGATCATGAGATGTTGCTGCTACACAACAGTTGTAATGTCTTTTGATTTGAGCCTGATTCCCTTTAAAAGTAGGAATATCTTCTCCAGTGCTGCTTCAGTTGTGACCATTTTTTGTTAAAGCTGTCTCCAGCAAATCCTCCAACATTATCAGAGCACAATACTAAATCACTAGAGTTCTCAGCAACAACACAAAAGGTCTACAGCCTAGTCTAGTCTAGTCTAGTCTCTTCAAATCTAATGCTAATGTCGGCATACTAATGCTGCGTTCCAGACAAAATCATAGATCAGGATTTCTCAGTTGAAATGTCAAACCTCTGACCTCCAAGCCTCCCAGGTTCAGAGACATATGCTATACTTTTTTTTTTCTCACATTTTTACTGTAGAACAAAACACTAGATATATCTGATGGAAATGTCATTAGTTTTGCAGGTCATAAACCAAAGTATTGACATTGAGAAGCACCTGGTGGTGGTGATAAATGTAAAGTCAGGGGATTACCAAAGAGATTACAAATCATCCTGCGGGGGGACTTGAATGTCTGAACCAAACTTCATAAATATCTATCCACCAGTTGATGACATATTTGCATCCAAACCACATGCCAACCTCATAAGCAGAATTAGGGGAAAAGTCAAGTGCTCACCAAAGTTAGTAGGATTCATCATCTGGGTACCACATTTTTGTGAAACCCGTCATGGAAAAATATTTCAGATGCAGTGTCCAATTGTCCAAAGTAAGTAGAGTTTATAATCGTGCAATCATGAGTGTTTGTACAAATTTTCATGGCAATCCATCCCGTTATTGTTAAGATATGTTGTTTGGACCAAAGTGGTGGACCAATTAACCAGCACAGTGAGGTGGCCCCCACCCACTTTGTAAAGAGGCTTCTGCCTTTTGCTAAGCCACCACTGTAAATTAAAAAAAAAAAGTTCTTACTGACTTACCTGGTTAAATCAAAGTAAAATAAAACACAAAAAACATTGCCAGCTATAGTGTGATGCTGCCTGCATGGCTAAAAATACAGAATATCGATTGTTTTTGTTCCTCAGATGAAATAATTTGCAGCTTTTCTGTTTTTGTTTTTTTTAAATTGACTAGTTTTATGGTTCTTGAGCTATAACACCACGTGGTGGGAATCTTTTGAATACTTTCAGACATTGCATACTAATTATTCCTCAATCAATTGAAAAAAATAGTCATCAGGAGTCATGATTGAAATCAATATTATAGTACTGATATTGTTAATATTTAGATTTTATTATTTTTTATATTCATTAACTACTTTTTAAAATCACATTTGTGGTAAAATGTGAAGCAGCGACATGTTATCACCATATCTTGACAATAAAATACTGCATTAAGTTATTGCCTAGCGCTAATTGATAGATTAATTAAGAGTGGAAAGATCCATTAGTTTCCATCTTAATTACTGAATATAATCAAACTTTGAAGTTTAAGTTTCATCACATTAAACATAGTATCTATTTCATCTGTACCTCATGTGACTCGATATCATCTCCATCAAGTGTTTTGCTGCACACCATTACTTTTATAAGACTCCATCACAGCTAAAGCATCCATCATGTTTCAGCTGTGAGGGTTGTTGGGTGTTGTCCTTTCTCCTGTTTTGAGCCGGAGGCTATAACTCAGCCGGTATGGGTCTGAGAATTAATGTGTACAGGTAATTTATGAGCCACTTAGACAAGGTGCTTTATAGCCTCATACAGTATTTATATACACTGTATATTCAACCTCACTCTGAGGATATGGTCAGATAAGGAAACCCAACCCATGTGACGTGCGTGTGGGTATTGATGGAGCTGTAATGAGGAGGCAGACCTTTTAAGATTTCACCTCCGGCTGCATTGTTGGAATCTGTCGTTCTCTCTGTGCAAGCGTCTTCACTCAGACTCTCTGCTCTTAAAATGTTCTTGTACTACATCTCATTTTATTATTTTTCCATGAGTTGAAGTCGTAAACCCACATATAACAGTAAAATAAAACAGAGAGGAAGACAAAGATCAATACGCTGCCTGTGGTAGTTACTGTGGTGGCGTATAATGGAAGAAAATGCTCACATTTGAGCTGGAAATCAAACAAAAGGACAGATCTCAGCTTTGTGTTGTACATTCCTCAGCACTAATTCTGAGTACAACACAAGTCATTAAATTTGAGTGTCTCATTCACTTATTAAATCCAGTTTCTTCTAAAATTCCCAGTCTTTTGTTTGTGTTAAGATACTGGCAGTTAAAATCAACCCTTCTTGCAGATGTTTCAAAGTAAGAGCGTACCAAGAAAGGGAGCTCTTGCAAGGTTTTTAATGTTAAACATATATTCTGCTAATATTTAGAGGTAGAACTGCAGTAAGTCAGTGAGAATGGTGTGAGTAATGTACCAATAAGAGGGAGGTTTACTACCTTATTTGAGATGGCATCCACTTGACAAACCTTTTAAAAGTAGTGATAGTATTCAGGCCGATTATCTGGCATTTTGAGGTTTTCAACATCGGCCGGAGCCTTTGCTTACGAGGCCGGAAAACAAAAACATGTCTGCAGACAACATGTTTCATTAATTTTTAGAAATTCCCTCAACATGTTACCTGCTAAGACAACCATGTAGATTAGACTGTATTGTGACATGAAATACTGTAATTATACAGGAGTTCTCATTGTTATGATATCGGCATTATATATCAGCCATCAACCACCCTGCTCGCTAAATATCGTGACCGGCCAAAATCGACAACTATTCAGAAGCACTGAGGCTTATAAATCTATGTCATAGAATTACAGAGCAGAGCTGTCAAAAAAAACCTTTTGTAGATTTGTTGCTCATAACTGAACTCATCCGTTATGTTTCAGAAGAGACCAGGGTCATGGCTGCGTTCAAAAGGGTTCAAGAGCAGTCCGCTTTTTTTTTTCCTTCTTCTTTGGATATAAATAGAAAGGTTTGTGTTCAAGAAAAGGTGCTTGATATGAACTCAAAGCCTCAGAGTAATTAGTTTCATTGGTCTATGCTTTTGTATTATTATGAATTTATAAAGCCATCAGGTAGACGCGCTGCTGTTACTTCGCAAAACATTACGGCCGTGCCTCTTCTCGGGAGAAGGAAAATGAAGACTCAATTTAAAGTTTGAATGCATTTAAGCCTTTATTTTATAGATGTGTCTAATAATTATTTAGTGACTTTGCTTGAACATCAGCGCTCATGATGCCTTGATTAATTAATGTTGAATAATCAGCCTTCATACCCATTCAGTCCTTCCTCATGCACAGCGGCCACACATTGCTTATCCAGACGTCTATACGTATTTGAATCACCAGGCAGCCTCGGGCAAAGTGTTCTCTGTAAATAACCAACCTGTTAATAACCAACTGTGTGATCTAGACCGAGATTTAGCTGCAGACGACAGTCATGTTTCCTGCCAGTCAAGCTAACCATCCATCAGCAGTGACTGTCACCAGCACCATTTAGCTACTTACCACGCTGACTGTGAATATTCATACATCGTGTTTTAGGTCAAGTAATTACCTAAAAATACTGATTCTCCAGTTGAGGGAAAGGGTTGACACAGTGATTAAATTAATATACTATGTCACAGCAGTCCTTCTTAGTTGGAGGTTCAATATTTTTACAAACAGGGTAAATGGGTGTAAAGTCGACAAATTTTAAAATATGCCACCCTTATCATTACTTGAATGTGCTTATTGTGTCTGTTTTTCAGGATTATGTTTGAATAAAGTATTCAAATATTAGACAAGTTCTAGATTTAATCTTTTAAAAAAAAAATTAAACTGCAGCCCTATAAATGAAGTCCTCGCCCACTCTAGGCATGACTGACTTGCTTTGTATGTTTATCACAAGCTGTTCTCTTCAGCGACCTTCTAAAGGTGCCAGACAAGTGGACTCACTTCTTCGAAGTAAATGAGTTTACAATCACTTAGCCTGTAAGTGACACCATGATGGAGACTAACTTGAATGTGACTCCGCCGTGTCACGCGCAGGTCTGAGACCGCTGCCGCGCTCTATTGAGAGTGATATTGCGGTGTGAAATGTTAGATGAGGTGGATGTCTGGGTGAAGAATAGGATCAGTGCAACCCTTTTATTATTCATGAGCAGGAGACTCTGGTCACTGCAGAGAAATTTATTAGAGGGCAACTCCTTCAACCTTTAAGCAAAGCAGGCAAGAGTCATTCAGGCTGTGAATCTTGTCCTGCCACTGTGTGTAGTTGTGTGTGTGTGTGTGTGTCGTTGTGTGTAAAATGCGCGGAGTAGGGGCATTTCTTCCCAGCCAAGCCAATACGCGTGTGAGACGTCTCTGGCTGTGGGCTTTCCTTTGATACCACTGGTAAAGCAAAATTACCATTTTTCACAGATTTAATGATGATGTTCATTATCACTAAATCTGTTTTTAATCAATTAATTTTGTAATCTACATCAGAGAATTCAACCACAACATATTGAGTCCCAAATAAAGACGACCGTTCATTACTAATGTACAAAAGACATTGGTTGAACGTAATGAAAAATAAGGCTTTTGGGTATGAGTGTCGCCGAAATATTGTAATATAATGTTGCCATTGATTCAGTGAGTGAATACTGCATTGTCATTTGTTGCCTATACTTGAAATTTGGGGATTTGGGAACATTTAAGTCTGGATTTTTTCAAATGTATTTTTTGGTGCTTGG
>JAJHUR010087509.1:13873-31008 GCA_027495735.1 Lutjanus campechanus | reverse complement strand
GTCCCAATGCCTTGATATCACGCAGTTCATGATGAGACTGATTTCCACCCAGGAACAGTTCATCATCTGAGCTTTGCACATCCCAGGTCACAAGAATCCAATTCCTGACTCACCTCCTCGCTTCCCGTTACAGAAATTCCAACAATCGGTGCCAGCCTCTGACCCTCGTCCACTGGAGCACCATGCCCAGCACTGTCTCACTCTCACATCAGTATGCGAGGCCAAACCTCACTCGACACCAAAACATTGGTGTCTAGACTCCTAAACGTTCGCCCCTCGCATCAGACCTCCTTGTCTTCTGCTTCACAACACTCGTTTCAGACTATCTGACTCCCCCATAGACAAGGTCCTGGAATCCATGTTCCTGTTGGCCTTCTTCGGCTTCCTACACTGCTCAGAGTTCACCACTTCCTCCCTTAACCTCCAACCATCACAACACACAACCTCATCAGACATAACAATTCAGTCTACCAACATTCTGGTCTTCCACCTTAAATGCAGCAAAACAAACCAATCCGGTCCACCTCAACCCATCTACCTCTTTTGGCTAGACACATACCTAAGTCCACATGAACCGATATGTGACTACATCGAGTCGACACTAGCCATCCAAGCATCCCCACAAGACCCTCTCTTCATCACCGAGATGGGTAAAGCTGCCTCTCGCTTCTGGTTCCGTCACCATTTCGACGACCCCTCATCCCTTTTTCCTCATCCTCTCCCTGCATCCGTCCATCCTTCATCCCCCTACCCTCATTCCTCACCCCTCATCCCGCATCCCTTTACCCTCATCCCACCATCCATCAAATCCTAACCTCTTCTCTCCTTACCTCCAACCTGCATCACTCTTCCAGAGTGCTACTTCATCATCCAGGCTCTTCTCAATTCATCATAACCAATAAACTGTTTACATGCAATCAAGTTGGCGTGGTCTTTGTTAGTGAATGATCTGTTAGGTGCTTGTGCACCCCTGGATCGGTTAGTAATGTCACGAGCTTCAGGTGTGTGTGTCCAGCAACCGAATGATTGAGACATCAGTCTTTGGAAAGCTTTGCTGAGTGCATACTACAGTTTCTTCACCAAACCTCATGTTGACATATGTTTTAAAACCAGGTCTTTCATTTTGGGATCCATCCAACACCAACCTGAACTGAACTGAACAAATGAGATGGCTGTCGACGCTCATAAGGGCAGGGACCAGTGCTGGTGAGGCCTGGACCAAGACCAGCTAACCTGCTAATCTGTCAGATAGCCCACCTTTCACGGTTCTTGAAAACCAGTCAAGTTTTCTCTCATTAACACACTCCAGGTTAGAACTAGTATCAGTCATCAGTATCAGACCAGTGTCAGTATCAGAAGTAAAACCGTTAGACCTGAGCAGGAAGCAGGAAGCTTCCACGTTGGACAAAAGTGATCTGTTGTATACTTGGCTAACTGGAAAACAAAGTAGGTAAAGTTATATTGTAAGGTGTACAAAAATGCAGCTGTTTGTTTATTGAAGAAAACTTTTTTCAATTTGTGTTTCCAGCTTTGCCCTCTAGAACAGCCCAACCCACCTCTTTGCACAACAACTGCATAAAGTTCAGTGGAGGCCTTTGTCTTGTTCAGTTGGGAGGGCTGCAGCAGCCGTCCTGACATTGTGTCACAGGTTACTGAAGAGACAATTATCAGAAAATGCAGTGAAGAAGAAATCAGATTTACACTTAAAATGTTTTTAAGCATTTGAACATTTGCTACAATCCATAAAACAACTAAGTGATATTATATTATTGAATAACAATATGATTATAGAGTGTGGTCTAGACCTACTCTATATGTAAAGTGTCTTGAGACAACTTTGTTGTGAATTGGCGCTATATAAATAAAATTTGATTTGATTTGATTTGATTTGATTTGTGGAGAAAATACTTTTAGGCAAATTCAAGAAAATCGTGAAAGTGATGAGGTTTATTTGGGATTTCTGTCTGTACTCTGGAAATTTTCTGAAAGAAAAAAAAGAATAGTCAAGAAAGGCGTCTTTGTTTGTGGCTCCCACATTACACAAGAAAGAAATGAGAAATGAAAAACTCAACTGAGATTGTGTCTTTTGTGCTTGCAGCCTATGGTAATATTGGAGAGTTAAAATACTTGTATTTCAGCATAATGCTGTTATGGTGCCTCTCAACGACTGTGGCGAACACAGTTCTTATCATGGTCATATATATGGACAAAAGGTTACATGAGCCCATGTATATATTACTGTGTAATTTATGTGCAAATGAAATAGGTGCAACCACATCACTGTATCCTCTGATGCTCTCACAGATGTTTTCAGACACCCATGAAGTGAGCCTGTCATGGTGTTTTCTGCAGATGTGGTGTCTTTACACATGTGCCTCTGTTGGGTTTTGCAGTTTAGCAGCCATGGCCTTTGATAGATATGTGGCAATCTGTTATCCTTTACACTACAGTGTCATTATGAACACAGGCAGAGTAGGTTTGATCATTCTGCTCGTATGGGTATATTCTGTTGTTAGTTTAATATTTCCATTTTCATTTACTGTCCGTTTGGAATTTTGTGGAAATGTAATCGACAAAGTGTTTTGTGATCAACACTTAATAACTAAACTTGCATGTTCAGTTTCAGTACTTAACAAAATATCTGACCTGCTTTTTGCCTTTCTAACACTTGTTATCCCATTTAGTCTCATTTCAGTCTCTTACGTGAAGATTTTGTCTGTTTGTCTGAACACTTCTAAAGAAAACAGACAAAAAGCCGTCTCCACCTGCACACCTCAGATTGTCTCGGTGTCCAACTTGTTTGTTGGTTTCATTTTTCACTTTGTTGATTCCAGGGTAGATGAAGTCCGTGTACCTGATACAGTACGCATTTTTTTCTCTCTGTATACCCTAATTGGCCAACCAATGATCACCCCCTTTATGTATGGATTTACACTACAGAAAATCAGACAATCATGGAAAAGATTTCTGTTTGATAAAAAATAAATATTTTCCCTCATGTCCTCAGTCTTTTTATCATAAGGATTGGTATATCTGCTCTGTGGCAAAGAATTACATTATATTTGTTACCAGAATGTTAAAATCTATAGGCTTTTATTAAGATGATGTGCAATAACGCACAATTCCTTTTCATCACAAGTGCATTTTAATGCTCATTCAAATAGATTTATGTAACTACAGAGATCAGAAATGTGCCTCAGTCAGCTTTTGTCCTTTTCCTGTAAAAGCAACATACAGAGTTACATCTTAAGTTACCTACTCTCAGCAAAATCCTGACTAACTGGACTTTTTTGGCATCTGAAGTGGGGAAATGACAGGAAAAGACCATCCCTGCATAAGTTTAGAGACCACAGATCTCATGTAAAGTCAGATCAGGCTTGTTGCTCTAAGAGGAGGATAATAAGAAAACTGTCTGTATTTCTAGTTTTGGCCACCAGAGGTCAGTGTCAGACCTGCGTGAGCGCTGCCATTCATTACAGTTTTTCTCCATCAGATTCATGTATTTCTTCCAGTTTATTCAGCTTATACTTCACTCAACTGATATCTTTTCACACAGTTTACTTCATCACATAGAAAAGAGAGAGTCTGAATGTAGATTTTCACTTTCAATATTCTGTTCAATGGTCTTGGCCCTCACAAAGAAAAATCTCTGTCACACAAAGTTGGCAAGCAGGAAGATTTAATTTGGTGTGATCTCCATGAAAATCTAGATCCTCACCTTATTTATTACAACTAGCTGATTAGAGAAGTATGAACTTGTGTTCTGATGCACTGTGTCAAAAAAAAAGGTTTTTACAACAGAGGTTTTCAAACTGGGAGGGCCTCCCCAGGGAGGCTCCAAACACTTTCAGAGGAAGCCCAGTTAATGGAATTGAAAAATTATGAGAGGGAGATCACATAGAAGAGCCTAAATGTGTGTGATGTGGTTGAAGATAAAGATAGTTAAACATTGGGGAATGTGACTGTTTTTGTCACTTTCCTAGTGTCAGAAACTTGGGTGAGGGGATGTTTTTCCGAGCTTTCTCAGCCTCAGAGTTTGAAAACCCCTGCCTTACATTACACATCACAGAAAAGAATCAGAGATGCTGGAATGTGCTTCAATAATTTTTTTTTTTTTTCAGTGTTAGTCAACCCTCTCTTGTGCATTTCGCAACAAGTTCTCATCCACATCACAGCTAATGTTCTCCCTTTTACTTGACCTGGGTAAGAATCTTTTTGCATATGTGATTCATCCAACAGTCACTGCATCCAAGACGGACATACGATCATGTGGCTGGTGATCATAAAGTTTCCACTTTCACGAGGAAAAAAAGCTCCTGTGTGGGGTTGAGGAATGGAGAGGAAGGTGGAGGAGAAAGTTGACACCATCATGGGATGATCTGCAAATCATTCTGTGACTGTAAGAGAACGATGAAACGCCACGTTGTCTCGATTACAAAACGCTCTGGATTCCTCCTCACTTTCCTCACCTGACACAAGTTTGTACTGAGGACACAGGCGAAAGAGTACTGCATTGTTCCAGTTCAGAGTTTATGGTGGGAGGTTTTTTTTTGTTTGTTTGTTTGTTTGTTTGTTTGTTTGTTTGTTTCAGCTTGGGTTTCACCATCGACCCAGGTAGCAATGTAACACAAAGTAGTAGTGCACAAAAACAATATAAAATACAAGTATTTGTTCAAATTTTGGCAAATTAGCACCATTAAAAGTAGCCAAATTAGCTATTAGCAGTTCCTGTTCCTAATGAATCCATGTGTGTACAGACATCATCATCATTCATCACTGAATTACTTTGATACTCAAGAAAACTTGCACATTCAACATGACGATTCGATTATAAGGAGCAGATTTTTCTTCTGTTTTGTAAGCGGTTTTATTTACACTGCATAAGACTGTGGCAAGGTGTTAAAAGAAGAAAGTCTGGCCACTGAAATCGACATTTTTCACCTTTAAGAACAAATCATTTGACAATATACCGATTATGCTAAATATACACAATATATTTAGCAGAAAATATCTGTATTTTTTTGAGTAACAGTATTTGTCTCAGTAATATGGTGTCGGTGCCACATCACTGCAAGAAAGTGATGATTTTATTATTATTGTAGAGTATTGTTCACAGTAACTAATTTAGCATGAAAAAGTAGAGTAAACTCGGGCGCTATCAGTGATACTAATTAAAGTTCAGTTCCATTCAGGTCAAGCAGAGTCAGGGTGCTGCTGTTGTTCATGTTGGCTCTGCTACACTAAATGTAATGGTGACTTTAATTAGTATCATTGGTAACACCTGTAGGGTATTTACTCTACTACTGCATATCAATATGGCTGCTGAGAAAAAAGTGGTTGAGTTTGAGAAAGTAAACAATATGTAAAGTTAGAGTCATAAAGGCCCGCTGGAACTGCAGATTATTGCATGTATTTATAGCTGTGGCCAGCAGAGGTCAGTATCAGACCAGAGAGTATTACAGTAAGGCCTGAATACACACTGATTTTATACATCAAAGTCTGTTTGTAGATCTACAGGTCTACTAATTAACTGAGTGCAGACGAGTTGCATTGTGGATGTTGTAGTTTTGACAACAGGAAGAGGAACGTGTGGAATAAAAAATACCTCTCTGATACATTTTACAACATTTTAGAGTATGAGTGCAGTGCTAAATCAGTTGAGTACTTTTTAAGAAAAAATATTTCAAAAGTCAGAGTTCCCGTGGTGGAGTGTGTAAGTGTATTTACCCAGGTAGGCTTCATGTCCTTTACTTGAATATTTTCTTTTCATACTACTTTCTTCTTACACTACAGCCCAGAGGACAGTAATGTTGTACTTTTTACTCCACAACCCTTCACTAGTTACTTTATTAGATTTAGATCTTTGCTTAAACATACTGTATGCACTTAAATCCCATCATTTTGTTTTGTTTACCAGTTCATCTGGTTACCTTTTCAATATTCATTAAGTGTAATTGCACTTTACTTCTTTGTAGGGCTACAGACTCAGCCTTCCTACACTCCTTCTCTATCTTGGGTGTAATTAATTTACCAAAAAATAGACAAAATGCACAATAAAGTTAAAGATTAATTTGACAAACATCATTGTTATGATAATTTGATACTTGTGTAGTGAAAGACTGATATTGTGACAGCCTCATATCTGATAAAACAAACATTGCAGAGCTTTAACTTTGGGCTCTGAGTGATTATAACAGCATTTCTCACTATTTTCTGAATTTTTACAAACAAAACAGTCATTTACTGAAGAAAATATCAGTAGATTAATCCGCAATGACAGTAATCATAAATTCTAAAATCCTGGATTTTAGATTAACGCATGAGTGATGATAAAATGATATTACAGTACATCAGTCACAGGGGACTTTTTACTGCTTTGAGTACTTTTGCAGTGACGTTCCTACTGTTACTTAAAAAAAAAAAAAACTTCTTCCACCACTGCACGGTTCTACTTAGTCAGAGTTAATCAGCATCATGTTTTGTCTTTGTCTGTGCATGTTTGGATTTATAACTGTATACACGTGTGGGTTTAAATATGTATAATGTTAATAAACAGAATACAAAATTGAATATTTTAAGCACACCTCTAATCACCTGACAAGTCTACGTCCTGCCCTGTTTGCCTCAAATCTCTCGACCCACCCACCCTTTTCCCTTTCCCCCATCCTCTCCCCCTCCTCCTTTCATCCCTCCTGATTCAATCCGCTGCAAACCTCTCCCATCTCCCCCTGCCCGGTCTTCAGCACATCCTCCCGCACCTCCTTCCGATGAATCACCAGTAAACCTTTCACTAAACTACATATTGTTCAGTAAAATCTCCTGTCCTGCTTCTTGCTCCTGATTAACATCAACACATTTCTCACCCTTTTCCCAAGAGAATTAACCATTTGTGTGCTTGTATTTGTGTGTCTGGAGAGGGCGCTGCAGTCTCACCAATTAATACAATATGTCCAGAAAGGTAGCAGGGGATTTTTTTTTATAGATGTGTGGGAATGAACACCAGAAACCCTCCTCTAATTTATTTATTTATTTACCACATGTCGGTATGCTCGACCTCCATCAGGTAACAGATGTTTGGCAGGAAAGCAGAACCACCATTAGGCCTAACTTAAGAACCATTGTCAGAAAGTTATGTTGCTGTTTGAGCGGGGCATTTTTGTGAACTTGCATATGCAAACAGCACTAAAATCTAATGTAGTGCAGCAAAACTGCACAGTGTTGCATTTCAAATTATGGCACAAAACAGAGCAGACAGTGAAGGGTTACTGTCAGAAATGTTTAGGATCGGAGGACTTGAGTTGTTCACTTGTTGGCCAAATTTCCTGCTGAGCAGCACCACAATGTTGCCTGTGTGTCAGTGCTAATGTGTGTAAAGTCATGTGTCAAGTATTTTCACTGGCATGCCATCAGGTTTAGACCGCCGATGCTCAACTTGCAGCCCACGGGCTGAATTCAGCCCCTGACAGGGTGCCGGGCGGCCCTCTGACAGTTTTCTAATTCACAGTGAAAATAAATTGATTCAAGCTGTTTTTCCCAGGAAGGAGGCAGTACTGTATGATTAGTTAAAGGAGGCTGTTAGTGTCTGAGAAGGCTGATCTTTGTGACCTGTCAGGCCGTGAAAAAGTGCAGCAGAATCAGATGGTGAGCTCTGCAGGAGAAGATAACTATTAGCTGAAGAGAAGCAGAAAAATTATCCATTATTAGCAACAGAAAATGTGAACAAAGCATGAGTTCATAAAAATATCCTGATCAAATCAGTTATGTGGGCTATAATTCCTGCATCCAGTTATCAAAAATGTAAATTTTTGTAAAATATGTCAGAGTATTATGATGTTTGCACTCATTGTTCGTAACCGTTTATCCTTGAAGGGTCGCAGGGGGCTGGAGCCTAACCCAGCTGACACTGAGCAAGAGGTGGGGTACACCCTGGACAAGTCTCCAGGTCATCTCAGGGCTGACACATAGACAGCCATTCACACTCACACCTATGGACAATTTAGAGTCATCAATTAACCTAATTAATGCATGCCTTTGGGCTGTGGGAGAGAGTCAGAATACCCGGAGAAAACCCCTGCAGACACGAGGATAACATGCAAACTCCGCACAGAAAGGCCCATCCCCAGCCACAAACTCCCCAAACCCCCCCCCCCAGGGGATTCAAACTCAGGACCTTCTTGCTGAGAGAAAATAGTGTTAACCACTGAACCACCGCGCCACCCTATTGTATTAATTAGGTTATCATAAATTGGGTGAAGTCAAGTCATTTGGGACACTTTTAGTGGTAGATTACTAATAAAACCACCTAAAACTCTGAAAACTACCTTAAGTGTTATTTTAATAACTTGTCATGGATCTCTGCTATATTTCTATAAAGAAAATATGTTGCCAAGTAAAATATTTTAGAATCTGTGGCGCCTCAAACACACCAAGAACCCCTACCTCGCTCCGATGACACGTTCAGGTAAAATGGGACACCAAACGATTGATCTTAGAGACAATTTTAGCTGCTGAAAAGTCATTTAAAATGGCTGTAACGTTCCAGTCACCTCTGTCAGGACACCGTGTCTCATATCATCATCAGAATCTGTAACTGATCTTTTTATTAAAGACAAATTGCTCTAAATTTTTCTATTTAATTTTTTTGACATGAACCACCCACCCCCCTTGTCCTGAATTTCACCTATATTAATTTAATCACCCTATTCTGATCTCATAAATGAGTATTTCTAATAAAATAGTTCAAACATGGTGCTCATGCTACCCCTGGTCGGAGCAGTTTATTGTTTATGATTTACGTTGAAGAATCATTCCAACATTTCAGCATTTGCATGATGGAGGCAGTTCCAGCTGTTTGATGTTTTATAAATTCTTTCAAGTGTTACCAAAACATTTACAGCTAAAATGGAGTTATTAAAGGGACAGTTCGCCCAAAAAAACATGTGTTTTTCCCCTGGACAATGGTGCTGTTCATCCATCCACATAGTTGCAGTGTGAGTTGCAGAGTTTTGCAGGTATCAGCCATAGAGACGTCTGCCCTCACTTCAGTATTATGGGGCTTAAACAGCACTCGGCTTGTGGTGCTCAGAGCACCAAAAAAAATACATTTGAAAAATTGAAAACCAGTCTTTCTTTCCAAAAATCAAGACCTGGTTACTCAGGATAATTCACAGGTTTTGTTGTGAGCAGTTTTATATAGGAGCTACTTTCTTTCTTTTCTACTAGAAAGAAAGTAGTTCCTGCATGAGACTGCTCCCAAAAAGGTGGATTATCTTGATTTTATCATGATTTTTGGAACACTGGTTTTTATTTTTTCAAATACTTTGAGCACCACAAACCCAAGTGCCATTTAGTCCCATTATATTGTAGAGAAGGTAGACATCTTTACAGGCGATGTCTCCAAAATTCTGCAACTCAAAACACCAAAAAACAAACCTACATGGATAACCAGCACTACAACCCAGAGGAGAAATATGTATTTTTGATTGTGGGAGGAATTGTCCCTTTAATACATTAAAATATCTGATTTATCTGTCAATCCTTGCACCAAGTTAAATTAGATATATAAGTAGTTTAATTTAAAATTAAAAAGATATGGGCATTTTAATGTTTATTCATTTTATCTGATAAATACAATTATTAATGTTTGTTTATTAAGTGGCCCCTGGACAAAACAAGCTGAGCATTCCTGATTTAGGCAGTAAGACCCAAAGTTGGTTTACATGGTCAAAAAACACTTTTCAGGGAACCCTTACTTTTACTTCTGCTGCGTTATTGAAACAATAAATACTGTGCACATGTTGACAAAACAATGTGAACTCAAGGTCCACTTCCTCTGAAACTGAGATTGTTTTGTCAACTCCTGATTCCAAGGTCAAGAATTAACGAAGTTCAACATGCACACGAGCAGTTTCATACGTGAACACAAACCACAGGGCTCGTCACATTACAAACCTTATCGCTTTTATTCAAACTGTACACGTACAACAGGCTTATCGCATTAAAAAAACAAGTAAAAAAGACAAAAATGAGTACCCCCATAAATACAATATGCCTTTAAAAAAAACAAAACAGTATGTGTTTACTTGGAAGGTTGCATATGTTCCGATAGAAAAAAAACCCCACAAACACACTCCTATTCCTTCTGAAAACAAAGACCAACACATCAGTCTGCCATCGTTGACACCGGCAGGTCTCAGCTGCCTGGAGACAATTACACACACAACACTTTTGCCTTGTTAGGTAAAAAACTTGATGGACGAGAGATGACTCATGTGTAGTGGAGTGTTGCCCTGTTTCCTAACACGATCCTTTCACCAGGGTTTGAGGTATGTCGTACATTCACATGGGAAATGTGATGTTTCTCGTATACAAACTGCTTTGACAGTATATACTGTGGAGATTGGTGCGTAGTGTTAGTATGTGTGGGATCAGGACACAGCTATAGATTTAAAATAACTAGAACATTAGGTCTGTGAGGTCTTCCCCCTCATTGCTGCAGGGTGTTTCCATTCATTTACACGCGATGCCTGTAGAGAACGTGTGTGAAGACACAAAAACTTCTGGCAATCATATGCTGCTTTGCAGCTGTCTCAGTCAGACTTTCTCATAAAATCTCTTGCTGATTTGATTTTTGTCAGAAATACTGCATGCACCAGATGATTGCCAATGGGACTAAATCATTGGTTACCATTCTGCACTGGGATCTAATTTAGTTTGTCTTCCCACTTGAATAAAGAACACTGAAACTTCAAAAACTAACCAGATTTCATAAAATAAATAAAGAGCCTCAACACTGAAATACACGTTTGGGTCTAAGGCTGCAACTACCGACTATTTTCATTGTTAATTTATCTGTTGATTATTTTTTCGATTAGTCGATCAGTTGTTTGGTCAATAAAATGTCAGAAAATGGTGAAAAATTATCAACCGGCTCTTCCCAAAGTCCAAGAAGACGTCCTCAAATGTCTCGTCTTGTCCACAACCTGAACATATTCAGTTTACCGTCACAGAGGAGTAAAGACACCTGAAAATATTCATATTTAAAATGCTGACAAGAGAATTTTTGAATAAAAAAATTCTAAAACCAATTAACAATTATCAGAACAGATGGCAATTAATTCCATGATTGATTTATCACTGCAGCTCTATTTGGGTGGTGTTATTTTAATCATAGGAGTATTTAGTCGACAGGTTTTGATTAATCAATTATGAATCGATTATTAAATTAATCACCACTTATTTTTATGACCGATTAATCAGCTTAAATAAAAGTCAAAATTCTCAGGTTTTTGCTTCTTAAACGTGAATGTTTTCTGGTTTCTTTACTCCTTTGCATCAGTTAAGTGAATATCTTTGGGTTTTTGGACAAAACAAGAATTTTGAGGACATCATCTTGGGCTTTGGGAAACACTGATGAACACTTTTCACTACTTTCTGAGATCTTACAAACCAAAAAACTAATGGATTAATCAAAAAAATAACTGACAGATTAATCGATAATGAAAATAAACGTTAGTTGGAGCCCTACAGGTTCCCCTTCTACTGCATTGGAAGGTTTCAATTATTATAACCTGCTAGATTATCTCCAGTGATTCAGTCCCAGATAAAACACTGCGCCTCTGCTGCACACTGCACAGTCTCCACTTCACGCTCTCCAAATACAAAATATTTCCACACGTTTGTGACCTTTGACCTCTTCTCTAATGATGCTGTGATTTAGAACATCATACTTAAGTCCTGTTACCAGTTGCAGAAAAAAATAAATGCAGTTTGTATGTGTTTTGAAGGCTGGTGAAACATCACCCAAACACTAAAATAATAATGATTCTTTAAAAACTCTAAAAAGAAAGTTCAGTCTGCTTGTGAAAACCATTTAAAACTTCAAGTGAAATAATATGGGAGTAAGGCTGATTCAGTTACATTACGTAGAATACAGGCATGAATGTGTACAGTCATCTTTACCCAGGATAAAATAACATTAGACATCCTGAGCAACCATTTCCACTCCACGTACGGATTAAATCTGGATCCTTGAAACGGTGCTTTGGATGTCTTAAAAGCTTAAAAGTCTTTTTGATGGGGGATCGAGCAGTTGAGAGACCACACACAGAGACAAACAATGAGCTGTTGTGTCTTCATTGCAGAGAGTGGAGGCCCGTGTGTGTGTGTGTGTGTGTGTGTGGTCTCCTTCACTGTTTGATCCAGGTCATCCTGTGGTGAATCAGTCATTTTTTAACACTTTTAACCTTTAGAATAACTGTGCAAACCAATACATAACTTCAATCACCTTCGGAGTGAACATTCAATACAGGAGCAAATACTCAACAGTCTGAAAAGAAAATTAAAAATAAAGTTAAAAAAAAGAAATAAAAGTTTTGATTTCTGGGCAGCCACTTGGCACATAACGGCGGAGTCACGGGTTATTCCTCAGATAAAAAACAGGTGAGATTGTGCTCTGCAATATCTAACACAAATATTGAAGGATTTCAGTCTTTAACTAAAAGCAGAGTAACTTCAAATGTACATGTATAATCCAGGCAATCCCTAATTCATGGATTCACAGTCAGAGGGTGTGGCTGCTGTAGGGATTAAACCTTTGACCTTTTTGCTGCAGCATGGACATGAAAGACACACTGCTTGACCCATCAGTCTTTTCAGTTATGGTGAAACTCTCACCAGAGGAGGCAGGGAGTACATTCAAATTGTAACATTAAAGGATATAATCAATAATATGTAGGGAGTAACTTAACCAGTCCGGCATTACAGTCCAGGGCCATTATTACCAAAGATAATCCAGGAGGAGTGTTTGATCTCAGATGATGACAACAACAACAAAAATAAGACAAAAATATATATCGAAGATTTGTCCAACTTCTATCGATTATAGATTAAAGTTTGGTTGTGTGAGCCTGAATTGCTGTCACAACCTGAAAACACAAAAATCCAATCAAAAATATGTCCAAAATAGGATTAAAAATGAAAGCTATTTGACCTCATTTACATGGTTATTATATCCAAAAACTCCGTGGCTCTGCGCCCTCTCATCCTCCATAACTTTACACCGTTGTCTCTCCATGGTTACCGTTGCTAAGGCGCTTGTAGAACCTCCGCCATGATTGAAGAGTCTTCCCGGACCAGACCCAGAAACCCGAGGTGATCCCGACGATCATGGTCATCAGGTATTTGATCATGAACACGGTGAAGTCCGGGGTCATGGGGGCGAAGTTGTGGACCGGACAGGGCACCGCGAAGCGCTTGCAGGTCTGCATGTGCCAGGTCCGCTCCCAGTGCTCCCTGAAGGCCTGCTCGTAAAAGTAACAGGCGATCACGATGGTGGCCGGGACCGTGTAGAGGACACTGAACACGCCGATGCGCACCATCAGCTTCTCCAGCTTCTCCGTCTTAGTGCCGTCGTGCTTCATGATGGTGCGGATCCGAAAGAGGGACACGAAGCCGGCCAGGAGGAAGGACGTGCCGATGAACAGGTAGACGAAGAGGGGCGCCAGGACGAAGCCGCGGAGGGAGTCCACGTTGAAGATCCCGACGAAGCACACCCCGGTCAGGACGTCGCCGTCCACTTGACCCATGGCGAGGATGGTGATGGTTTTGATGGCCGGGACAGCCCAAGCGGCCAGGTGGAAGTACTGGGAGTTGGCTTCGATCGCCTCATGGCCCCATTTCATCCCGGCGGAGAGGAACCAAGTCAGGGACAAAATCACCCACCAGATGGAGCTGGCCATACCAAAAAAGTACAGCACCATGAAGAGGATGGTGCAGCCCTCCTTTTTGGTCCCCTGAGCCACAGTCCTGTAGCCGTCCTCCTTGAATTTATCCACACAAACAACTTTGTCCTCCAGGAAAAATCCAGCAGCGTAGGCCACGGCCACCATGAAGTAACAACCGGATAAAAAGATGATGGGCCTCTCGGGGTATCTGAACCGCCTCATGTCCACTAAATATGTTAGTACAGTGAATAAGGTGCTCACACAGCACAGAATGGACCAGATCCCAACCCACAACCGGCCGAATTTCACCTCATCCTCACGGAAATACATGATGCCGGTGGGTTTAGTGGGCTCACACGGGGCCCCGCAGTCTTTCACCCCCATGAATCGGTAGCCCAGGTATGAGGGCACCTCCAGCTGCAGAGGGCAGGAGAACTGGTGGTACTGGTTGTAGGGCTGGCGTGGGTTGGGTCGGCCAATGTTTGGAGGAAGGGTCACGGGGTCGGGCGCATAGGGCGAGGAAGAGGAGGCCGGGCTGCTCGGTTCGGACGTGTTCTGGCCCACGCAGATCTCGCCGGCTCCGTGAACGGGGAAAGCCTCGCAGCGGAGCCGCTCCGGCCACTGGAAGCCGAATTTATTCATCAGGGCTTCACAACCCTGCCGTGCTCGCTCACACAGGGAGCGACACGGGGGGATGGCCTGCTCCAGAACCGTGCAGACCGGCGCATACATGGAGCAGAGGAAGAACTTTAGATCCGCAGAGCACTGAACCTTCACCAGAGGGTAGAACTGGTGCACCTCCAGTCCGGCGTCCTCCTGGTTCGTGTGGCCCAGGAGGTTCGGCATGATGGTCTGGTTGTAGGCGATGTCGGTGCAAAGCGGGATGGAGATGGGCTGGCAAAAGCCGTGTTCTGGGACGGATATTCCACTTTCACTATTGTAATGCTGGGCAGAAGTAAGCGAGGACAGCCCGCACAGCAGCCACATGATCCGCAGCAACACGGAGCCAGTGGTGGACCTGGCCGCCGCCATAGTTGAGGAGGAGGGGGGAGGGAAGGAAAAACTTTGATCCAAGTAGGGCGACTTGAAAACGGTCGAAAAGCAGTGAAAATCTACATTAAACGTCGCAACACTTGGCTTGTAGTCCGAGTAATTCGAGTTGAAATCGTCGTAATCGTCCTTTCCTCGTGTTTTATGAAGATAAATCCAAGAGAAACGTTCGTCGTGTCATGACTTCTTGATGGTCTTTGTAAGTGACTCCAAGCAGTCCACTCTCACTCCCAACCTGGGGGAAAAAAACACTTAAAGTCCCATTTTCTTGAAGTAACGCAAACAAAAATTACTCCGGCGCGTTCAACACGTAAGCGTAACTACTTTAGCGCAAAACAAGAAACGTTTAACAGTTAGAAAGTCTTATATTTCCATCGTTTTTCGACTTGACTTTACACAGAGCGTCGGTTCACATGCTGAGCGGTTGGAAGTCCAGAGGCTCGCTCTCCTCACTCCGTGCAGATTCCACCGGTTTCCAGGCGCCCCCATCCATTCACAAGACCCCCCGACAGAACGCAGGGCGCCTTGAAACCGATGCAGCGTCTCAGCCAATCCTGGCATTTGTTTTCCTACAGGATTCGATCTTGATTGGCCTGTACTCCCTATGGAAGGAAAATGTGTTACAGTAATTACATTACACCAGAGATTTTACAAAGAAATACTCATTTTTTTTAACTAAGTTTTCAAAACAACTTGCCGATACAGGAGTAACATTTTTATAGAGCCCTTAAATTTCATAGATAAACATAAAATGTGTAACTTATTTTGTATTTACAAAAAAATCCCATTTGTCAACTGTCAGATTCTTCTTTTACTGAACGGTTCGTGCCCATTTATTGAAAAAAACAAAACAAAGCAAACAGTAATATTCATACACATAGCTGAAAATAAATTGTTCAAATGTATTTAAAGTAGAAATCTGCAAATGTAATTGTGCTATTTATTCATCTACACTCTTTTGGTGTTAGTTTTGCAGATATCAAAGGTGGAAATTTGTGACTTCTTTCCAGTATAATGAAACTAGTCCTGTGGTGCTCAAAACACACACAAAAAAAATTTAAATTTGAAAAACTGAACAGCAATGTGTCTTTCCAGGAATCTTGACCCAGTTGCTTAAAATAGTCCACAGACCTTGTTGTGAGTAGTTTCATGTAGGAACTATTTTCTTTCTACTGTAGAATACCGGAACGACTTTCTGTCTGCAGTGAAATCAACCTAATCTACCTTCTTTCTAGGTCTGCATGTGGATTATTTTGAGTAATCATTACAGCTGATATCTCCAAAACTCAGAAACTCACATTAAAACAATCTAGATGGATGACAAACACTAAAGGTAAGAGGAAAAAATACTGTACATTTTTGTGGGGTGAACTGTCCCTTTAAAGTAAAAATCTGCTGTAGAATGTACTCAAGGAAAAACAAAGTTTCTTTTGCATTTATGTTTGTATACTTGTACAGACAGAACAGCAGAACAAAGCATATTATTCCATTAGGGGAGAGCAGGGCATCTAGTCACATGGGTAAGTTGTCACCTGGTTATACCTCCAATGCCAGAGGGCACTATTTAAAAAATCTAATAAATCGTTACATGTGACAGTTTGCTCCAATATGTATTATTTAGCTTGCAGCCCTGAAGAGGCTGACTTTGCTACCTGCTAAAGTTGATGGTTGCCATGCAACATGTAAACAACAATTATACCCAGTGTGTATTGATATACTGCTTCAGACATAGAGGTAATAATTAAATTGTTGTACAAATGATTTAGCCACAAAATGGGCAAAATACACACGAGGGTGCTTAATAAGCCTTCAATTAGTAAGAAGATTTTTTATGATAAAATATCTTTTTGTAGGGATGTACAAACAGAAGGAAGAAAAGAAAAATCATTTAAAATGTTTCAAAATGAAAAACAAAAGACCCACAATGGCAGCACATCACCCAACAAAATGCTGAGGGTGGTGAGGCAGGTAAAGCTTGAAAATATTAAAAATATATGAAACATCTGTCCAAATAAAACACATTTTTAGCAGCAAAAATGAGCATGGAAAACCTTTGCTTTTATAAATCTTATTAACTGAAAAATATAATGTGACAGTTTACCACACACAGTGTCACAACTTAACCATTTATAACTCTATACTGCAGTGAGAAGTAAAAATCTACGGATTATCACCCATTCACAAGAGTTGGGACAAAACTGTATTTTGAGGGGGTTTTGATTTTTTTTCTCTTGAATTATGCTGGAAAATATATTTTAAACCTTGTGACGCACCAACCTCCTTGTGATTAAATTTAGATGTCAGCTCTGTCAAATGGAAAATCTGACGGACCTGATGGAGTTGACAAAATCTTACATTTTT
>JAJHUR010087509.1:2015-13853 GCA_027495735.1 Lutjanus campechanus | reverse complement strand
ATGTGGATTATTTTGAGTAATCATTACAGCTGATATCTCCAAAACTCAGAAACTCACATTAAAACAATCTAGATGGATGACAAACACTAAAGGTAAGAGGAAAAAATACTGTACATTTTTGTGGGGTGAACTGTCCCTTTAAAGTAAAAATCTGCTGTAGAATGTACTCAAGGAAAAACAAAGTTTCTTTTGCATTTATATTTGTATACCTGTACAGACAGAACAGCAGAACAAAGCATATTATTCCATTAGGGAAGAGCAGGGCATCTAGTTACATGGGTAAGTTGTCACCTGGTTATACCTCCAATGCCAGAGGGCACTATTTAAAAAATCTAATAAATCGTTACATGTGACAGTTTGCTCCAATATGTATTATTTAGCTTGCAGCCCTGAAGAGGCTGACTTTGCTACCTGCTAAAGTTGATGGTTGCCATGCAACATGTAAACAACAATTATACCCAGTGTGTATTGATATACTGCTTCAGAATCAGAATCAGAATCAGAATCAGAATCTCTTTATTGTCATTGCACCAGTGCAACGAAATTGGAGTAGCAGCTCTCCAATTTCGATTTCTTGGATCCAAGATGGCGGCGCGCATAGACGCAGCGGCTCGTAGCTCTTCAGACATAGAGGTAATAATTAAATTGTTGTACAAATGATTTAGCCACAAAATGGGCAAAATACACATGAGGGTGCTTAATAAGCCTTCAATTAGTAAGAAGATTTTTTATGATAAAATATCTTTTTGTAGGGATGTACAAACAGAAGGAAGAAAAGAAAAATCATTTAAAATGTTTCAAAATGAAAAACAAAAGACCCACAATGGCAGCACATCACCCAACAAAATGCTGAGGGCGGTGAGGCAGGTAAAGCTTGAAAATATTAAAAATATATGAAACATCTGTCCAAATAAAACACATTTTTAGCAGCAAAAATGAGCATGGAAAACCTTTGCTTTTATAAATCTTATTAACTGAAAAATATAATGTGACAGTTTACCACACACAGTGTCACAACTTAACCATTTATAACTCTATACTGCAGTGAGAAGTAAAAATCTACGGATTATCACCCATTCACAAGAGTTGGGACAAAACTGTATTTTGAGGGGGTTTTGATTTTTTTCTCTTGAATTATGCTGGAAAATATATTTTAAACCTTGTGACGCACAGACCTCCTTGTGATTAAATTTAGATGTCAGCTCTGTCAAATGGAAAATCTGACGGACCTGATGGAGTTGACAAAATCTTACATTTTTTCATCTCACAGCATAGCCGTTGTGAGTCGCCATTTGAGTGTGAGTTGCTAAGAGTTTTATTTATGCTAATCAAAATATACATTTTAAAAATCTCAATTCTTATTTAGCTTTGATTAAGAAGGGCTGCGGAGTTGACACGTTATGGTTGAGACACATCTGATAGTAACATTATTTCACAAATTAGTTGAAAAATAGAAAGCTTACCAGTGTTTGAGGAGTATTCCTGCCTTTTTTAAACCAGGAAGTGAGGCAGGGGAGCTCAGGTTAGACCTGATCCCTTTTTATGTCTGATTAATCATGGTTTTGTAAAACTCTTAACAGGGACACAACTTTAAAGGGCCAACATTTTCATAAATAATCCATTTTAAAACAAAGATTATAATAGCACATTTTTACACCTATGTTATTAGTAGGTATCTAGGTCGATTTCGAAGGCGTTTAACACATTTTCTAAATTGTTCGAAGTTGTGAAAAGTTGTGAAAACACCCTTGTCTGCAACTGGCACAGAGCAACCAAAACATTTCATAAATTATATATATATAAATTATATATACTTCATATATATAAATACATAAACAATGCATTTTCACCAAAAATGGAACTACAGTGTTGGTATAGAAAGTTTTTTGGGAAGGAGATGATTTGTCCAGATTCTTAAGAGTGTTATACATTTGTGCACAAGACTGTTTTACTTCATTTAATATGGAAAAGGAGTGACTGTGACGTGCTGAGACTAAGTGCCAGTCTCCCCTGTTTTGTTAATCTTTGCTATTTTGCTTGCTCCATTTTCTACATGAGCGGTCACAACCTGTCGTACGTGTGGTGTCCTCTGAAACCTGCAGAAAGTTGTGTTTAAGTCTAACAAGCTTTTTGCAGCTGTGAGGTTGAGCTCTCTCTCCGTCTCCTCACACAGTCACTCAGTGTGTGTGGGACATGTAAACACATTGCAGCACTGTGAGCAAACCATGAAAAAACAGAAACCCAAATGGATTCCAGCATCTTAACCACTCAACCACAGCGAGCACCGCAAGTACCTGTTGCTGTTTACTGCTTAAAGGTTTTCATTGCAAACAATCAGGATGCAGCTCCTGAAATGATCTGTATCACCGTGTGAATAAACAGCAACAACAGGCAGAGCGGCAGTAATTTGGATTGACCGTGTGATCGATCCGCCCAGAGGCGACCGAGTGTGGGAGGTGTAGGAGGAGGTTCCTGGTGACCTTGCCTGCATTTGGTGTGTTTCTACCCTCAGTGGGATAAAAGAGGGTGGGGGTAGGTTGGGATGGGGGAAGGGACAGGAAGAAGAAAGAAGGTCGAAGAGGGCAGGGGGAGAAAGAGAAGGAGAGGGAGCAGGAAGAGAAGCTGAACCAAAAGGAAAAGTCAGCAGTAGTAGTTCCCAGCTGTGGACTGTTTGTAAAATAAAACAAGTTAGAATGAAATAGGCCAGTAGGCCAATCTTTTCTGACCCACCGCACAGTGATATTTATCTAGAAACTCATTCAGGAAAAATGTTATTCCAAGTCTTAAAGAGTCTTTGTGCTGCCTGTGGCACAGTCGACCACGTTACTACTAAAAAGACTGGGAAAGTGGGTTGGACTTCTAAGAAAGTCCTCCAGGACAGGGACTACTTTGTCTCATTCAGCAGATAAGCAAATGAAAATGACATGCTCAATTCCAGAGGGCTCAGTACTCGGGCCTCTTTAAAGCCACTACAAGTAGTTTTCAGCCGGTTATGAAACAGGCTCAGTTTAATACTGATGCCTCTGTACCAGTGTCTCCCAAACTCATTTTCTGGGGACACACTTTTTAAAAATGAGAAACCATTGGGGCCCGATTCACAATAGGCCTCATTTGTGTATAAATTAACATTCCTGCCATTATTTTATAAATGAGAAATGAATGCATTTAGGTGGAGTTAACAGGCCATCTCATTGTTTTTATTTCCTCTCATCAGAAAAACATTATAGTGCATTCAAGCTTCCTTCATGAATGAGTCAAAATAAGTGCATTTACGCTAAATTAGCAGGCTCTCATTTTGTTCTCTCATCAGTAAAACAATGTACACATTTAAATGCTTTATAAAAGGTGTAAAGCAGATATAAATCTTTCATTTGCAGAATTTCTTTGATAGTCTTTTATTTATTTTGGCACTCATATAAAATCTCTCAACTCAGTCACCTGCTGCAGGGTCAGATTCAGATTAAACAAACCCGTGTTCACAATTTCCGAGCCAAAGATATGGTGAGTAGTACATTAGCTAGTTCAAATGAAGAACAAGGTGATTTTTATTCAGATGATTTTATTTTTTGAAGTTATATTTTGTGGGTATTATGGAGGAAACACAACCACTTTTGTCCACAGGAGACTTCAAAGTCAACAAAGTCCTTGTCGTAGCTTTAAATTAACTTTGTAATCCATAACAGACACATACCTGTGCACCATCGGATGAGAAAATTCATGTCAGACACAGCTGCATTTACATGGACCCTCAGCAATCAGATTAATAGTCCAATCATAATAAAAGTGCCTCATGTCAAACATCTCAATCAGAAGAGACCGCTCCTGTCTGGCTGGATATAAATCAATTTTCAATCTGATTGAGAGGGGTGGTGTATCTTTGATAATCTGGAAAAGAAAAAAAGAAAAAAATTATAATGTAAACACTTGATACGTAAATTTCTCTCTGGTTTGAATAAACATTTTCTCTCTTTGCATGTTGGCCCCATGATGTAGGTGATGTGCCATGAACAAGTTTCCAGAAGGGACAGTAACATGGTGGTATCAAAACAAAACAGGTCAGTAGCAGATACAACTTCTATAAAAGTTCATAAAAGGTTTAAAGATGCTAATATTGTTCCCAGGGCACAATGTGGGTCCATCTTGAAAATTACCAGGCAGAAACTTCTTCTTTGTACACTTAAGACTAGTGAACTGGAACCACTTCTTCTTCTATGTTTAGTGTCCTATGCTGGATTAATTATATTATGTTAAGCACTTTGAACTGCCTTTTGTGATTGAAATGCACATATGTTGTTTTACTATCATAGCTGAAAATGTGTCGTGACATATCAAGGCAAGTATGAATGGTTGTCTGATTAAATAAAACTTGTTAGCCCTGTGATCAGGGCGTAGCCTACCTCTCACCCAGGGCATTATGGGACAAGACTGAGCTCCCCAACATCCCTGCACAGGATATGGTTAAATGGATTGGCAATTGCTGATAAGGGGAATCTGCATTGGGTGTCCACACTTTTGATGGTACGCATCTTAGACATCCAGGACATCTGCTGATGTCCCCTGTTTAAATCCAGTGAGAATATTTGTTGCATGTTTTCCTTTTATGAATTTCTTCATGTTTCCCGTCTGTTTCCAAAGAAGGCAAAAATGCCCAAACAAAAGTATAAAATCTGAAAATAATTTACAAGAAAAACTTTACTTCTACCTGGAACTGTATTCAGTAACAACTCTAAGTGGCCAGTTAAATGTAGACACATGCAGCCCCTTTTTATTGAGTAGTTTTATAGATGAAATCAATCTAAAACTTTATTGGCATGGTGCAGCAGAATAACATCTACCCAAACTGTGTTTCTTTTATAATCGATGCACACAGACCATCATCTCATCACATCCAGTGATACACAGATTACTGGAACATAGTATGAGTATGAGCAAAAGCAGAGGAGACTGGGGAACCAGAAGTATAATCACTGTGGTGTCTGGTTGTTAGCATTTCGTTCACTTTCCTTTCCAGGATGCTTTATGTCTGTGGATAAACTGTGGGCGTCAAATCTATGACCTCTGTGTTAAAGTATGCTGACTAAAGGCATTGTGACTGTATCTGGGAGCCTCAGACAGCTCGATTATCAATCTGAGGGATGAGTCAAATTTGCTGGCCGCAGCCTCTGATTACAGGTTTGGTCTCACTGGTTGGGTTGAGCCTCGGTATGCACAGCTGATGGAAAGCTATGTAATAATTAAGGACTCCAGGTATTAAAGTTATTGATGTTGTTAGTGCACTGATTTCCCAGGAGAGTGCTGGACAGATCACGGCTCACAGAACCAGTGATGCTAGACACTAAGGGTGGATGGAAGCGAGGGTTAATAAATGAATGGGTGGGTGGGGTTTGGGGGTCTGCCAGGCCTCTGATGAATGAGCAGCCCAGTGAACCAACAAAGAATCACAAAATAATTAACTTGGAGTCATTCATTTTTCTACATCGATACTTTTTCTATATTTTATACATGGAACAGGGTTCAGGCCAAAGCATGTTAACTGCATGATTTTGTACATAGTAAATGTGCAGTGGTGGAAAGAGTACTGGAAACCTGTACTCGAGTACAAGTAAAATATTACTCAATTACAAGTAAAAGTATTGGTGTAATAAAAATATTTACGTAAAAGTACAAAGTATTTGTCTCAAAAACTACCCAGAGTATTAGTTACTTTTAACCGCTGATGTTACAGTCTCCTCTCCAAACTAAATTTTGTGCATTTTCTTTAATCAATAGTTGAAAACACTAACAATCAATTAATCATTCATAATTTATAAGATACAAAAGAAGTTTATTTCCTCATTACATTTTTTGGGGGGGTCATTTCTATCTAATATTAAAGTTTAAAGTTAGTTTTAAGTTTAATTTTCCTCATTCAACAAAGTTAGATGAGGTGCAATTACTGATTATTGATTAAATATCCATGAAGACATTTTTAATTGCTTAAATTCTTACCAGCAATTGATCAGTTAATGATTGATCATTACCATCCTTACTCTGAATGTGCTGCTGCAGTGTTTTGTTTTGTTTTTCAGTTCTATGTCTTTGTTTTCATTGGCTTGTTTGTGATCAGATCACCTGATTGGCTACTAAAATGCAGATGAAAGGTTTGGATATTAATTCAAATTGTACTCAGTACTCAACTATGATTTCAAAAGTAACTAAGTAGATTACATCTTGTAATGCACACTTATGTACGAGTAAAAGTACAGACTTCTGAATATTTTCCAATATTTCTACACACAGTATATCACAGTTAGGCTAATGTATTTCAAAACATTAAGACAAATCTCTTCATGTGTAAAATCTATAATTTCTTTTGTCAGTTTTTAATTAAAGCTACTACAAGGAACTTTCACATTTTGTTGATGTTGGAGGCCTTCGTGGACAAAAGTGGTGGTGTTTCCACCGCTGTGACCAGCCATGTTTCTTTTTGACTGGCTGACGTACGACTCACTGTAACTTTGCCTGGAAAAACATAAACACAGGCTCGTTTCTCGCGGATGGTCTCAAGAACTTATGTAGGTCATATACAGTCATGAGTAATAAACGGAGACTGTTTCATCATGAGTTAGATTCTCCTTGTGGCGACTTTAAGATAAGGTAAGATAAGATTTATTCATCCTGAAGAATTCTTCATGCCAAACATACAGAGTAGGGAATTAATATATTGCTCAGACATTAAAGGTTGGGTCCATTATTCTAATTAATTCATTAATTAGGTGTTTGCAGATCATTCTGTAGTTTCTCAGTAATGCTCTTTTTATATTCAAATCTGAAAATTACATTTTTGGGGGTAGACATGATGTGCACCCTACTTTGCCATCATGGTTGTTGAGTATTCAAAATACAAGCATTTAAGATATACATTTAAAATGCAAAATATGATGTGAATATACTGTATTACATTACAGTTACAGTTTAAATTAGCTGTATTCTGAATATAGTTGCTGTCTTTAAAAATAGATTACTCGAAGGGATTATTTGCTGCAAAATTCGACTTGACTTGCTCATTAGTTTGGCTCACTAGTTCGCTGATAAACTTAGCTGAACATGTATCGCTAACCGACCCTTTGCTAAGCCCCACCTCCAACAGCAACTGTCCAATCATAGCTTAGCAACCATAACTAGAGCTGACAAGCTTTTTATTTCCCTACATGTTGACGTGGTGTGCAGGAGGCTCAGAGAAGAGCGATACTCAGTGTTTCGTGAGTCTGGACGGTGACAACAAAAGGGCTCAGCAGTACAATTTTCTTTTAAGTATTCCAAAAGTAATTTAAAGTACTTAATTTGAGTTACAAATGACATTTGAGGGCATGTGTTCAGTGAGCTGTAGTGGAATGTGTTTAAAAAGTGCTAATTTCTTATCATGTGAGGACAGCCTAAATGTTTAGCTGGAGCGATAACATGGATTTTAATTGGGAGTCTCACAGTTTTGGTTGAAAACTACAGGCCACTGACTGGCGACCACTAATTTGGAGGATAATTGACGATAATATGAGACTGGTCAGGCTGATAGTTTGTTGAAGTTTGATGGTTAAACCTCTTAAACCAGACCGAGCAGCGGTCCACCAGTATAACCACACAGACAAAACATACACTTTACTCAAATTTACAGTTAATAATGGAGGCAGGATGATGGTCTTGAAAATACTTTGATCCCTCTCACTCATACACACACACACACACACACACACACACACACACTCGTCTCTCCCCAGCAGCCAGTAGACGCACCAGGTCAAATGGACGTTTAACTGTAGCTGTTTGTTTGTGTGTGTATTTATGTAGATAGTGTCTGCAGTGGTCAGGCAGATGTGGGCAGTCCAGTTCAGCAGGTTTCCAGACAGTCAGTCACTGTTTGGACTGCGAGTCTGCTGCAGCTGGACATCTGCTGGAGAGGGGGGAAAAAAGTGTTACACAAACAACAACTAGATTTACAGTAGACCAAGGTGAAATAAACAAAACAAAAAAGATTCGGATGGTTTTTGGACTGTGCTTGCTCAGTTCAAGGCGAGCCAGGAGCGTGACCGCCATGCAAAGTATTTGAGCTACCGTGTGAAACCCAACACTGAACAACTATTTAGATGTGGAGCAGAGGTAGACAAACACAAGCCTTTTTGTTTGGCCTGGGGAGATTTTCAAATATGAGGACGTCTTACAAGACATGTTGGCTGACCAAGCTGGTCTAACCAGCAGTAAGTGTTTTCCGAGAGTGACCTTAAAAAGTTTAGTGCAGTAAGTCAGTTAATGTTCATGCTTATCTGTAGACTGTGTGCTTAATATGTAAGTTGCGTGGCTTTTTGTATTTGCATTGCATTATATTTGAAAGACTGCATTCTGCATTTCATGTTGTGTTTTGTGGTTGCAACACGGCCTGCGTGTGTACTGACAACAATAAATCAATCATCATCATTTATCTGTCTACAGTTTTAACACGACTACAGATCATCTCCCAAAGCTTACCTTTAATATTTTTTAAACTTATGCATTGAAACATAATAACATGAAATGAAATGCCTGATTTCAGGTGAAGTCATGTTTTTCGTGCAAAGTAAAAAGTGTGGGTTTATATGTCATGTGTTGTGTTCACAGTCGAAAAATCAGGTTATTGCAGGTTTAAACCCAAAATAAACTCAGAAACTCAAGGGTAATAATGCTGGAGAAAGAGGTTTTGCTATCAAGGTGAGACTATAGCGCCCACAGAGCAGGTCGTCATGGCAACAACAATGGAGAAAAGCAGAAATAGACCAGACAACTGAAGCTAACGCGCTGCTGAAACATAGTGGGAAAAGGTACCTGATTGGCTGGGGTAGATTATGGGATGTGAGTTACCTCAGACTCGGGATACATGGCAACACATCAGGATGAGTGACGGGTGTTGAAAAAAAGCCGGCTGTAAAGAGTGCAACCTATATATAAAAAAAGACAAATTCTATTCTATTCTATTTATTACACGTTTCTTAATTAAGTTGTCTCATGGTTTCCTTGTCTGTGTGTGTCTGTGTGTGTGTGAGTTATGTGTTGGTATATATAGCATTATAGAAGTATGTGTGGGACACCCGTCTGAGTGGGGGGAGGGGAGATCGACCTTAAGAAGTCAGCAGAGAGAGACGGAGAGAGGAATGCAGGCAGCTGGTTTGTGTCTGTCAGTGCAGCACAGAGAGCCTACAGTACTGGACGACTCATACACACACACACACATATACATACACACACACACACACAGTGATGAAAGAACGATTTATTTGGACCAACAGAGTGTGTGTTCGGTGCAGAGGCAGGCGGCAGGAAGCTCACTGACTGACATCTCAACTACTTGGACAAAAACTCCATGTAAGAGTGTGTGAAATCCAGGCAGTAAATCACAAAATGTTGGCCGGAGCGGCGATGATAAAATACAGTCATATCAAACAGAGTCATAGTTAGTTATGGCGTGGGTGTGGGTCAGTCTTGCGGTATTTATGCTCCTCCTGACTCAGATCTGTGGACTGCTCCGCTCTCTGAGACTAACTGATCACCTCACTGTTGCTGCAAACTAAAAACTGGGAACACACACAGACACGCACACACAGACACTGTACAGCACAGTCAAAAAGTATTAAGACAGGAGCTGGTTTCATAAAGATATTTTAGACTAGTCTGTACTGTTAGACTAGTCTTAATTTTGCTCATAGTCTATTGCAAGTTAGACCGACTAACTGTAAACCTTACCTCCAGGCTGACTAATGGTTAAGACCCACGTTACCATGGTAACAATCAGTGCCATCAACTGATCAGTCGCACCAAACAACAAAAAAGAGGGGGGGAAAGGCTCATAATTTGTGGTTTGCTAACATTGTTCTGGAAAGAGCAATGATTTCTTTGTGTCTTGTACTATATTTTTATATCTTTTTTTTTTTTAACATCTTTGATGCTCCTCTCAACTCTCAAAGTTTAGTGAGTGTTCATCGCACCGATGAACACTCACTAAACTTTCAAAGTAAAATGTCCTTGTAACTGTTGAGTTCCCCCAGAAGACGCTTTTTTCTTCTGCTGGGATAAACGGAGCTGAGCGGTTCAATGCGCTCACTCTGTTGGCCATTTTTCATATTGAAAAAAAGACATCAAGTCTCGTTCCCTGATCCTACTGAACTGAAGAACTGAACTGAATTTAGATGTTTATCAGAAGTCTGTTATATCTAAGCCATAGTCAGAGTCTATCTATGCAAAACCAGACTGGTCTTCAGAATGCTGCATTTTAAAAAGTGACTATGGGGTCCAAGTGCTGAATTTAAGCTTTATAGTAGTTATTATGAAAAATATTTGTTGGCATTCATTTACTTTTTACCTTGAACATCTTACTTTTTTCTTTTTACTTATCAACCAACATATAGCTACTGCAAACTTTATTAGTGATAAATGGTTATTGGTTGGGTGCTACCAGCAGTCAGATTTGACAAAATGCTGCAAAAATGCCTTCTTGGATGCCCCAGTAGATAATAAAACATGATAAAGTGCCTTCTGGGGGGCTCAGTGGAGAAAACGCAGTGCAGTGCCATATAGTCTGCCTTGCATGCTATAAAATTATTTGGCCTCTACATCCCTCTACATGGTTAAATAGTTAATAGCTCTCAGTGTGTTTTTATTACAGTAGCTGTTATCCTTTAGTCGCACAATAAAACTGTTTCACCATGAATGCATCATGACTTTGGTCGCTCTGGTGCCCCACGGCATAGAGTTTGTGCCCTTTTAATTAACAAGAGTCTGCAGCCAGTGAGGCACTGTGAGGCTGTGCTTTGAGCTAAATGCTAACATCAGCATGCTAACATGGTGATGTTAAGAAGATAAAACTGTTAGATTAAGTGCAGCATCTTTGTTTAGCAGAGTGGAAAGGTGGAACTGGAAAGGTTCTGCTACACTAAATCAAATGTGATCTTAATTAGTGTTATTACCCGACCTGATTACCCTATGATGTCATATAAATATGCCTTTATGTCTAAATTGTCTAAACCTGTTGAGACATTTCACTCAAAAACACAAATGTCAACTTCATGGTGGTGCTAAAAGAAAAGCCAAATGAAAAAAGTCATTAAGATTCATCCTTTGAGAACCACGAATGTCAGTGTAAAACTTCATTGAAATTTATCTGAAATGTGATAGTTGTTGAGATCTTTCAGTCCTAATCAAGGTAAACAGGCCGGCCAAAAGACAGACAACAACTCAATCCCAAATTGTCTCCCCTATACACTCTGCAGGAAGCACCACGGTTATTTCCAAGATCAGCAATAAGTTACTTTACCTCAAACAGACACTTGATAGACATTTTTCACGCACATATTTTTTCACCTAATTCCTAATTATCTTCCTCCAATTTAATGGGCCTTTTCCACCGGTGCTTTTGGCTGCTCTGAGCCAAATGATACCGCGTCAAACTGCATTTCCATTATCACTTTCAGCACAACGAGCTGTGCCGAGCCACACCCAAGATGGACCTACTCTGGAGTGGAGCCAAAGTGAGCCTGACCCGCCTCCAAGCGGGCTGTGGTGACGTCTCACCTGTCGCGGCCAACCCGTGATGAGCCTCCTTTCTCCAGTTCGGACAAGTGACTGTTGTGATACTGAGCTTGTGTAAGCAGGAGAGCAGAGAGAAAGACATTTCTCAAAGTCTCTTTATGTTCAGTTCTCAGCACTTTTGTAGCTTCTAACAGAATCTTTATGTATTGAAATTTAGTTGAGCTTAGTTTCAGCTGTGTTGGAGTCGTGTTAAGTTACTGCTGATGAAACAGGCAAACTAAAACAGTTATTCTGGCCCAGAATAGAAAT
>JAJHUR010087508.1:0-20123 GCA_027495735.1 Lutjanus campechanus | reverse complement strand
TCTTTAAAATACAACGCTAAATGATATAATTTGAGAGTGAAGTAATGCTTTTTACTTCTACTCAGCAATATAAGGGAGATGCCTTCATTTAAACGTAAACTATTAGCAATGCATTGTGGGAAATTATGCATATGAGCGGCGTCTCTCCCTGCGCACGTAAATGTCACAAGCCACAACACATTACACAAACTACACAAGCTATCCAGACTGAAGTTCAATTTCAGCCTCATTTAATGTTACTACTACGTGTTATAATAATTGTAAGGGTACAACTAGCATTACTGTTACTACTACTAATAATGATACTAAATAATAAATAATAATCAAGAAAAATGAGAGCTGATATTGGTATATCATCGGTATCGGCAGATCTCAGACTGAGAAAAAGTGGATCATAGATCTCTAAACACCGTTCTAATTTATGGTTTCTCATTCTGTTCCACTTGAGAGTAGCTGAGTCATGTGCGACAGCTGATAAAATTCGTTAGGTCTGGTCAAGTAACATCTTTACACCACCAATAAAGTCAATCTCCTTTCTGACAGACTTAAGTAACTAAAGTAACGAGCTCAGACTCGCCCAGACCCGACTCTTAAGTATTAAATAGCATTTTGCCATCTTTCAGTCCGTGTCTTCACTGCATTACGCTGTTAATTAAACTTCAACACTTCCTGTACCCATTTCAAATTAATGGTCCTCTAGCATTTCACTGGAGAGAAACCCTTCATTTCCTAACAGGACTTTTACTGTGAAATATTTGTTGGAACATGTTGTAGAAAACTCTTGCACTGTCATTATGTTCCACTGGAGAGCAGCTGAATCAAGCGCAACACCTAGTGGTAAAATTTGCTGTTACCGGTGTGGTCCGTTGTGGTATTGGGCTTAATATTAAAAGGGTTTGCAAAGTGTATTAGCATTCAGCATTTTAGCATCTTTCAGCCCTTTGTTTTTGTTGCATTATGCTGTTAATACAAATTCAACACCTCCTGTACACATTTCAAATTAAAAGTCCTCTAGCATTTCAATGGACAGAAACCCTTCACTTCTTCAAGACTTTTATTGTGAAATATTCGCAAGAAAGTATTGTGGGAAACTCCACTCTATGCATGAGCTATTTACAATGAATCAAATAACTGTGTAATGTGAAAGGTTTGCTCAAAGTAACGAGCCCTCACCAGCTCTTGAGTTCTCACCAGCTCCACAAACCATTTTAGCATCTTTCAGCCCACTGTTTTGGTTTTACAATGGCAGCTTTGTTCGATTCGATGTGGTTTCCAACCACAGCATGCAGCAAAAAAATCTCTGATAAACCTACTTTACACTACCTGCTCAGCACCTGATGGCAGACAGACAAGGTTAGCAACTAGCATGTAAACATAGTGTAGTATTTAGCATCAAAAGACCCTGATATATCCCTGAGGAAAGTCAAACAGAGCTGATATTGGCTAAACTGCATGTTCCTCTGTGTTTCCACAAATGTGACTAAATGCTAATGCTGCTCCATATATGCTGGATAGTTAGCTGATTAAGCTAACAATTTACAACTATAATGTGATAATATGTCAATATTGTGTTTACAGCCTGTTCCACTGCCCCCAAGTGGCCAAAAAAATCAATGAATGCGGCTTTAATAAACATGTTTGACCAGGACAGGCATCGTTAACGGGGGCCAAGGGAGCTACTGTATGTTCCTCGTTAACTACACTCATCGTTTCGACAGTATTTTATCCTGTGGCTCTGTCAGACACACTTCCCAGCCTATTATCCCACACATCTATACAAATCAGTGGTGTAGGATAATAAAGCAGTCGACAGAAATCTTAACCTGTAGCTCACAATCCCACAGTCTGTTCGGCTCTGGATGGGCTCCAGTTGTTTTCCACTAACTAACCATTTCAGTATTTTTTCTTTACATGGTTATCTCGAGGTTAAAATGAGAACTGTGTGTCAGTGTAAAGGTTTCCTCTCCATCAGAATATCCAATGAAACCTTTAAGTTGTACCATCACGTCACAGAAGGTGGCAAGGGTGATGAAATTTAACAAAAGGAATGATTAAATGCTCAGAAATCCACCTTGGATGCTATTTTTTTCCTTCTGAAGCTTGAACCTTAATTATTTGTTGAACAAAAAGGTATAGGAGTTGGTAAGATTTTATTACTACCAGTGCCATTATCAATTCTGCTTATTGATTCTCTTATTGCCATGTTAAAGCCTTGTCATATTTATCTTTTGATAAAAAAAATAATGCCCTCAATGTTGTCAGTTTTCCTTGTGGTATTGAAAATAATATCAAATATCAATAGTTTTCAAGGTATTGTATCACAGAAATTCCAGTATCATGACAAAGCTCCACTGTTTACTGTTGTTTAGTTAGGAACTGCTTCTCAACTGAGACTGGTTCTTGACTCCCATCATTTTACAGACATTACAGCTAGCACTGTTGTCTTGTTTCTTTTGGACTAGGGCTGCACAATTAATTGCAATATCTTGTTTTCGCAATCTTGCTCTCCAGATGTAAGAAAACATGTCTTCAAATGTTGCATCATCATGATTTTAATACTTTTTGTGAGGCGCAAATGATCAACAATTAGTGTCTTCAGTTCCCAAACGTTGACAGTGTTGTTAAGAGTAAAGTTGATGTATCACAGCAGTAAACATGCTCCTGTCCCAACTTTTTTGGAACGTGTTGCAGGCATAAAATTCAGAGTGAGTGTAAATTTATAAAAATGAAAGTTAATCAGTTTGATCATCAAATATCTTGTCTTTCTACTCTATTCAATTGAATTTAGGTAAAACGTTTTTGCAGCTCATTGCGCTCTGTTTTTATTTGCATTTGCACAACGTTCCAACTTTTTTGGAATTGGCGTTATATATTTCTGGCTGTATTTGTGTGTTTTTTTCTAAATAGTTACTTATAATTATCAAAAAGTTCAGTGAACATTTAAAGTTTCAGTACCCTGATATTCTTTGAACTATCATCTTTTATTGTTGCTGTGAAATATTCTGCCCCCATTACATATCTTGTGTGTGAGTGTTAGTCACTTTTGAGGGATCACTGCAAAAATGTGTGTTTATGTAAATATTCTATACATTATATACTAAAGAATATCACAACATGTTTCAATATCAACAGATTCATATATAAACAAGTATTTAGGGCAGTAATTGCTACCTGGGGCAGTTGAGGAAGTTATAAATAGCATTTTGTAATATTGAAATCAACCTTGCATCTGTAGAGAATTGTATCATTTAATTATAAATATTGCAGTCTTTCTCTTTTTTTAGTGATTCATTATTTATTATTCTGCTGATTTGTACTGTTCCTGTATTGTCAGGATGATTTTTTTTTGTAACGTAGGTGACCCTCATGCTGTAAATCTCTTTCTTCTGACTGCTCATCTCTCTGTGTCCCCCCCGCCTCCTCTTCTGTCTTTGCAGAACCTACGGGAGGTCTGGCTCAACTACCCACCGCACCCCCTGCAGGTTGGTTGAGATATGTTTTATTATTGATGTTTATTTTGGCTAGGTGCCTCTCATTAAAACTCACCTCACCCCCAAGACACAAAAGCGTTCTCCCATCTTTGAAGTTTTCCAGCCTGAATGTATGTTTTTTTTTTTTCTCGTGTGTGTGTGTGTGTTGCAAACAGAGGTGGGCAAGCTGTTAGTTATTTTGCCTGAGGCTGACTGAGTTCTTTATAGCTGTCACAAGGCCCCCAGTAGCCTTCCACTAGTCTCCATTGTTCTGCTCCCGTGTCGCGCTGCTCTCCATTTTGGTCGAGACCCTAATCCGCTCTTTCATTTACGCGCTCTCTCTTCCTCCTCGCCATTGCTCCTTTCTCTCCTCGCCGTTCTCCCCTTCTCCTTCATCATGCACTCCCCGTCTCTCAGTTCCCCCTCTCTGTTCTGCCGTTCTTTGCTTTGCATGATCTGCCCAGAAACATTGAACATGTCAACAGTGTTTGTTTGAAATTAGGATTTGGAAGAAGAGATCAAAGATGCCATAACAGGATTACAGTCCCGAATCACATGGGGCCTCCAGGGACCGTCAGGCATCCTTCTCTCTGATGTGTTTGTGTGGAGAAAGTGTTTCTTTGTGTGTATGCCGAGACTCGTCTTTAAGCAGTTTATTCTCTTCATCTCCCTGCATGCACATTTTTCTGTTTACATACATTTGTGTGTATATAGTAGATGTACGTATATGTTTGTTGTTTTCCCGTCTTTGCCTCCTCACCCTGTAGTTTTCATCCCAAAATGCTGAGGATCCACAAGGCGCCTGGATGTTTAAGCTTGTCAGTGCTCAAAATAAACCCGTAGTATTCAGCAGTCTGTTTTCCCGGCGAGTTGCACAGCGGAGGCCCCAGCGGTGGGCACCCTGGTCAGGGTGGAGCCCCGGGGTCAGCCCTACAACAGCTCTGTGGTGCGAGGGGAACCTCCATGGTGTGCGGCATGGGTAGTCATTAGCTGCTTCAGAGCTGCGGCCTCATTACCACACACCGCGCGTGGCTGAGGTTTCCTCTGGGTGGTCCCCTGCCAGTGGGGTAACGCCTGTTAAATTGTGCCAACCTCATGGTAGCTCCAGAGCATCCTGACCTTTTGTCTTGAGATGATATCATCTAAGCAGGTTCATACAACGGAAAAACATCTTTCCCTTTATTGATTATTTGCTCTATAATTGATGGAGGCCCCCCGCCCCCCCTTTGGAGTTTAGGCAAGAAAATTACGCCCAAAATTGTTGCTGAGAGGTAACAAGGTGTCACTGAGCTCCGCTGCCCACCAAGACGAGGACGACAAAACAGAGGTGAAAGAGGAGAGCTGCGTTAATGAGATCTGAGTGGATGGCGATGGCAGCTCGCCATGGCGTGGGTAATTATGCGTACACCCCTCTTTGGCATACACGCATACATTAGCCTTGCCACCGACGTGCCCTACAGAGCGCGGTGGAACGCTTCGAGGCACCTATTTATGTCTTCCGTGTTCGTGTTCGCTTGATCCGCACCAGCGCATCATCACCCCCGGCTCTCCAGAATAATTTACCAGAACGTCATTTACGTCGAGTCTGGATTTGGAAATTTTTCCTTTGGTTTATTGGGGAGATACATGAGTGTCAGGCTTTCTGGGCCTCATAAGACCTCGCCTCTGATTCTGCTTTCTGCCTGGACTGAGCTGAAAGTGATGCTTTGAAGCCATTTCAAAAGTGTTTTTTTTTTTTTTCCTCTTTTTTTTTCATAACTGCTGTTGATTTTTTTTTTTTTTCTCCTCTCTTCACTTCGTTTGAAGCCTTGCTGCTGGCCATTCCCCCTGAAGGATAGCTAGCGCCTATGAGTGCTGAACTCGTCAGATGCCGTTAGTTGTGATGCATGACATTTAAACCCCCTTTCGTTAATTAACAGAGGGAAAAAAGGCTGAAATGAAATGTTTCTTAGGACATATTGGAAGATGGAACCATGACATTACTGGCGGCACTCCAATTAAAATACTGAGTTTAAAAATACATCTCTGCTCTGCGCACTGGCTTGACATGGGAGACTCTGAGAAAGCTGTTTACTTGTCATTTCTTCATGAAAACACAAAGAAGACGCTGGAAAATGAAGAAACTGTCCATCTTTCCCTGGAGAGCCTTGAATGGAGTACTTTCATGGCGTGCAGCTAAATGAAGCGAGCTAAAACGGTCAATTGAACGTGCTTTAGTTTCCTTTGAGTGTCCACATGAAATTATGTGGCTCAATATTTTCTGTTTTCCTCGGGAAAGATGTCTTGGTCAAGCTTACAGTTGTACCACGCAGAGACCAATTAGATGTTTCTAGCAGCCTAATTAATGCACCCATAAGGATATCTCTTGATTCAACAAACATGCATTCACATATTTTCCTAGTATATCATTCCCTGTACTAATAGGCACAGACATGAGCAAATACTGCAGTTAAAGTGAGTGGCTTGTTTTGCTGAACCCGTCCACCTCTGAACTCACCAGGCCTTAACGCTCCTGTTACGAGCACAATCTCCAGCACCCCCCCTCCCCCACTTACAAACTATTCTTTCTGGACATATGAAAGTCTATGATATAGCTCGCTTTAGAGCAAGCGAGGCAACTTGCAGTATGACTGAGTCACCGCGGATATTAATTGACCGTCTGAATCACCAGATTTAGCGCGAGAGGAAAAAAAAAAACCCGAGCTGTTTGACTTAAAACTTAATGACGAAGAGATTCCATCTGCTGCAGATCATCTGAGTTTGTTTTGAGGCGGAGTAAAAACACACACTCTAAACAGGCCCTCAAGCAGCGCATACTGTAGAGGTTCACTTCATTTAAGGAATTTATTTGATACTCTTATGCGGAACGACTTCATTGAGCAAGTGGGGGATTTTTTTTTTTTTGTGTGTGTGTGTCTGATTCAGGGAACCTTGAAGCGGTCACACTGGTTGTTACTGGGCACATGTTTGCTCATTGGAGATGAGATTCTGTCCTTCAGTGTTTCTTCTCCTTCATGATTTGGTTTAATATCGACATACTTGCAAAATATTTTTGATAAACCAACAAAAACAACACATTCAGTTGTGTAAAGACCAAAATCATTAAATAACATATAATAATAAATAGCACTGAACATAGACCAGATGTTATGCATAAAATTATACAAAAACAAATGATTTCCCTCCCTAAAATTACAGCCGGGGGCTCTATTAATTTTGGCCTAACTTCCTATTTTATTTATTATTCTCATGGTACCAGCTTGCTGCACAGGAACAGCTAAATGTAGCTTTTTATTTGCCACTTTTATATGCAGTATAGCAACGATGCTTCTGAAATAAAACTCAGAAAGACGGGCTGTGATCTGTAGTGTTGTTGGGGATCAGTTCTGATATTGAGCCTCGAGAAGTTATGATTCAGCTTCTTCTTGTGATGTAGTGTTTAAAAAAACAAACAAAAGGTGCAATAACCCATAATATCAAATCACACAACATTAGAATGGCAATGCATGTTGAATCGGCATCCAAGTATCGTGATTGTATCGAATCCAGAGATAAGCATATGATCCCAGCCCTATTATATTACAGACAAGAAATTAAAGTTGCAGCATGCCTTTTATGTGTTACATACTATTGCAAATAATGCATAGACCATTTTCTTATCTCTAATTGTTCCATTTCATTTAATGGAAAGTTTTTCGAAGCAGTTTAACTCAGGTTGACCCATAATGACACCACATGGTCAAAGGTTTGTGGACGTCTGAGCACTACACCCGTATGTGACATGTGACGCTCCAGAGACTTCAGGACCTTTTGCCTCATCTGGGGAGTGATTCATCAGGAGCGTTGGCTGACACCCGGGTTTGGACAGGGGTTGACTTATTTTTTATCAGTCCTTCCAGGAAGTTGCGACCGCAGCAATTAATTAATTAATTATTTCTGGCCGACTTTGCAATTTTGTCCAATCGCTGCAACCTTTCTGTAAAATTGGACCAATCATCGTAGCTTCCTGTGAGACTGACCAATCATAGCAGTCCCCCGTGCAAAAATCATATATGTATTTCTCAATGAACTGACTCAACGTTTTATTATCGTCATTGCTTTATCTGTATAGCTCATAAGTACATTTCTTCATTTACAAATAAAGCATATTTTGTTAGAATTTGTGTATTCCTGAGCTTTTTTGGTAAAGTAAGTTGCCTTTGATTTTTGATTAATTATAGAAAAAAGTAACTTTTTGTTGCTCCCACAACAATTTTTCGCCAAAACAATCATGTAAAAAGATTGCGAAATCCTGGAGTGACCGTTATTTTTCTTGTACTTTTACATCCTGACAGTTTACTCATGTGAGGCCTCAACATATTGCCCTCCCTTTGATCCGGGTCGTGACAGTCTGGGGGCTTATGGTATTTTGGTAGTATTAATTTTTCTATACTACTTTTGGGTGGAGTATCACACATGTCAGTAGTGTTTTTTAGGGGGAGCTCATTGTTTCGAGGTAAACAGGAAGTGCTAAAATGTTTGGCGTGACATCATTTTGACTGGTGTTCTCCTCTGTGAGGGGTACCAGCAGGTTCTACCAGAGAGTCCATTGGTTAGAGCAGTTGGCTCAGGCTCAGATCCAGGGTTTTTTTGGGGGTTGGTGTTTGTAAACAGCTGCCCTTGGTCACTGTGAATAAATACCCACCACAAGTAGGGCCAGGTCATTACTGATAGTTAAATTCTCAATATCATGGGCATTATGGTGGAAACCTGGGAACCTGGTTGCAAGGATTTGCTCGCAGTCAGCGTTCCAGTTCATCACAAAGGTTGTTGGACGGGGTTAGGGTTGGGGTTGGGGTTGGGGTTATTGTTAAAAATATGCTATAACATTAAGATTTCCCCCAGCAAAGTTGGGGTCCTAGTTAGGGCCCTATAGTTTCTGCAGCAACACAATCACGGCTGGCATTGCAGAATTGGAATTTTTAAAATGCCATAATACCGATTTAATAGGGCTCAACATTAAGTTGGTTGCTAAAAGCTGACTGTAGATTTGAAAATAAATATATACAAAAATAAAAAAATAAATGCTCTATGTGATGTGTTGTTATACATAAGTCAACAAATAAATAAGTAGAATTCATCAGGAACTTATCAACTATAGTAGAATTTTACAAAGTATCTGATGCCAAAAGTCCTGAATGTTTGGCCTGGTGGGGGAGTCACATTAGATCTGGTGGCCACTGTGCTTGGAATACACTGGGGGAAAGCCTGTAGGAGCTGAGGACACGAACCCAAACAATGAAAAACTTCTGGATAGAAGTATTGTGATAACTTCTCGGTATGCATTTTAACAAGAGTTTGACTACACCGAGTGAAATACCTCTGCTCTGTAATGACTAGGTCCCCTTGTATGCCCATGTTTTTCATCACCAAACCACCTTTTGTGCTGTTTTTTCCCCCCTTTGTCCAGGTCCAGGAGCCTCAGACAGACAGGCAGCTCATCGAGACATCCCCCGTCCTCCAGAAACTGACCAGCTTCGAGGACTCTATTGGAGTTTTGTTCACGCACGTGCGTCTTCTGGCCAGAGCTTTCACCTTGAGGACTGTGGGCTTCAACCACCTCACCCTGTAAGTACGGTCAGTGTTTGTTTGTTGATAATGGAGTTACAGCCAATTAAAATGCAAAGTGAGGCGCTAGTCGGCCAGATGTAATTTGCAGGGATGCTGCAGAACTCGCCAGACTTTGTCTGTTGTTCCCTTCAGAGGTGATGAGGCATGATGCATTATAATGTATAATATGATCTGAGATGCTGGGAGTTTTATCATATGTTGAGCATTTTAAATTGTTGGTATCTGTTGTGAATGCAGCAGCTCCCTCCTCCCACATCATCATTATGTTTACCCCCTGCAGCTTATACATTTTCTGGCTGTCGTCACTGAGACTGCCTACATAACAAGTGATGTCATATTCAAAGTAACTCAGTGAAAGATAGCCGCTTTCACCGTTTTCTGGCCCAGTGCCTAATCCAACGGGACCTGTATTCTGCCTGTAGCCGTGAGGCCATAACCCCAGTGTCTCGTGGGAAATGGGGTTTTGATTCACTGAGTTGTCCAAGCCTGAAGGTTTAAAATCTTTTCATTCAATGCAGCCACATCTCTTATCTGACAGATTATTTTCTCTCGTCGTCATGCTTCTGTCCACCCTGTGAATTCATGGATTCTCACTTAAATTATCGTTATTTTCATGCAGATTTAATGTCGACTACATTTACTCTGCATATAGTACTGCACTTTGCTCAGTTTGGAGAGATATACATTTGGGTTTGGATTTGCTTTTCTCTTGTTAAATGCAACATTTCACAGTGATGCTGTAGTGATGTAAGCACTGACATTGGAAATGTTTTTTTCTGCCATTTGTTCAATAGCCAGTAAAGGTACAAGCTCCTGCAGAGATTATTTAGGGTTGATCAGGCTTGGTCTGTTCCTAGAGTTGTCATCACTAGCCGTGTTTCCATCCAAATGTATTGTAAATTTTAACCAAATTTCAGCTAAATCTGCTAAAGAAAACGGGAATGAATGCTTGTTTCCATTCAGAACTGTTATGTGATTAAGATGGCTGCTGTCACGAGAGAGTGGCTTGGTCGTTTTTGTAAACTTGTCATCAGTAGCTGTGTTTCCATCCAAATACATTTCAAATTTTAACCAAATTTTGGCGAAATCAGCGAAAGAAAATGGGAATTAATTCTCGTTTCCACCCACAACCATTATGTGAGCATTAGGGATTGGTTTTCGATGTCTGTCTATTAAGTCAGGACAAAAGATGGCCAACATGAAAGAGATGTGGCATTAACTTTGGTTGTGGCTCCAAAAAGTCATCCAGCTGTGCAACCAAGGATAGCCTCAGACAAAATGATGTAACTGCTGCTATAACCTACATCTGTGAACCAACCTGCCGGAATGTAGCGTGTGTCGTAGGGTTCGGCCATCGTCCATCACGCTCGCTGACAGTCATCAACGGCTGAGCCCTCCACCTTCGTAACATCGTGATTCAAACGTCCTCTGTATTTTGGGCAGTTTGTTCCCTCAGAGTTGCCGTAGAGTTGTTGCCCAAGTTCTGTTTTTGACGTGTGGGAGAGGAAATAAAAAGAAGCTGTTGTTGCTGCTGATTGCACTACATTTCCATGTTGTATTTATTATTTATTAGCCTTTTAGCTCCAGCACTGATATCATCATCCATCACGATCTTTTACTGTGGACATCACACCGTGGACGTCATATACTAATTCGGTAGACATCATGCAACCCTAGTGTGTCGGTGGACAAAGACAAATCATGCAGTAGATCTACAACTCACAAACAAACGTTTATGTTTGCTATTTTAGTAAGTAAGTAAAAATACTTCCTCTCCTCCTCTTGTTCAAATTTATTTCTATACCCGGAAATATCACTATTACAAGGTCTTACTTAGCTTCATTGTTTACCACTGTAGCAGTGCAGGTGGATGACATTTTTTCCTCTTTACTGAGTTGCATTGTAGCCTGCGATTCAGTAGGTGTTTGTACAGTCTACATATATCAAATTTGATGTCGTATTCAGATTTGTTAGATCCACGTCGCACAATGTGGCTGCAATAAACTTATAAGACTGCTGAAATCTCACAGTATGTAGTAAGGCTGCACGATTCTCTCACATGATTCTTGTTTTTCAACAAAAACATTTGTTGCAGTCTTAGATGCTCAAGTGAAAAAACATGTGCATCATTCATCTTGCTGTCTAGACAGACCTTTAAACAGTCAACATGAACATAACAAATATCAGTTATGGAATTAAACTGAAAAGTCTCTTGTAACAAAGTCTATGTTCCTCTCTTACTCAAGAACATTTAATCCAAGTGATTAACTTAAATGCTGCTGAACATTAAAAATAGGACGGCAGTTCACTGTATAACATTTGCCTTTTGGCCGCTGTGATTTTGTGATGTGGTTTGTTTGTCCTATAGGACCGAATGAATCATCATCATTTAGAAACAAGCCTGCACAGATGTATGAATTTTTATGATTAATCGTGCAGCCCGAGCTCGTAGGCGCCATTAATTTGAGACAGGGTTACATCAGATCTGTGTGGAGCGATCATGGACGTATTAGAGAGACACGAGGAGACTGCTGGAGCAGAAACAGCTGTGAGTTAAACGTTCGATCTGTCAGAACTTGTTCAAAAAAAAGGTTTCCATCTCCAGTTGAGTGCATAAATTATTCTTCTAACTTGAAAAAAAAAGCCAAAAACCACCTTAAAGCGATATTCCAGTGATCATCCACTCAATATGTACTCACCACTATGTCGACGTGATGATGGGTGAAGATCTTCAGTTCACAAAACAATCCGGGAGTTTCAGCAGAAAACTCTCCATCCTGCTCGTGTGGTGTAATCCAAGTGTCCGCGAGCCGCGACATTAAAATGTAACCACAAAAGACGCCATTTACACCATGTTTTTAGCCGAAATGTCAACTGTAGCATGTAGCAGGTAGCATGTAAACATGTCGTCGATCTCGCGAGACTTCGTACACCTCTTAATGGACGCACGTGTGAAAATATCGCGAGATTGGTTTTCTGCTGAAACTCCAGGATTGTTTTGTGAACTGAAGATCTTCACCCATCTTCACATTGGCATGGGGGTGAGTACATACTGAGTGGATGATCACCTAAGAGTGGAATATCGCTTTAAATGAGCGTAAAAAACTTTCTGCACAATTGAAGAATTTTTTGGGGGGAAGGGGGAATTTTTCCATTTGCGCCGACCTCTTCTGATGCGACGCTACAAGACGCACGTAAAAATATGTCGGTGGAAGCCCGGCTGGTGTGTAGCAGCAGTGTGTGAAGATTTCTATTTTCATATGAAAATGTATGAACTAATGAGACTGTTCACTCCAATTTGAGGTGTTTCTGAGTATGAGAGGGCTATTTGCAATGGAAGCTTAACTCACTTCTGAGCCTTACAACATAACACAATAGTGAGTTTGACAGCTAAAGCAAATTAGCCTTGGCAGCACACCTCTGATATCTTATTGGCAGCCTGCTCTCTGTAATTGCTTGCTTAGGTTTGCCACAAGGACATTGCTCTGTGTGTGCGTGTGTGTGTGTGTGTGTGTGTCTGTGGACGTCTGCGTGTGTGTGTGTCATGTACACACATTCACACGCATACAGTACACTGCTGTGTATCTTCTAATCCATCACTTAAATGTCAAACCTCTCCCTACTCATGGTCAGTGAAGTCGATTAGAGGTCCAGAGGTTTGTCTCCTGCTGAGCTTTACTTTGAGGACTTTCCAACTCAAGGTTGATACCAATGTTATTCTCTAACTCTGTGGCATCACATCCAATGGCTTAAATCGCCGCATGAGAGGTGAAATTTAACCTAATGCATGTTTTATTTCACAAAATTTTATTGTTATGATGCCCGGAGCAAAAAAATGAGAGAATTCATATATTTTCAGGGTAATTTAGGTTCATTAGCTCATTAGTGGCCGAAGGCAGGTTGACCTAAATAGAGCCGACTGACTTGAAAGCTGGAGCTGAGCGTCGACTGCCCACGAGGACCAGAGGTTACACCAAAGTAGGTCACGCTGCCGTGATGGAGAGAAGAACGAGGTCAGATAACGCAAAGGAAGGTCAGACAATAAGGTAGACAGCAGATGAGGAGACAGGACCCAGGTTGGCCTTTGGCCCATCACTTTATGCAGAAATGGAGGACAGACTGACCTAGAAGATGACAGCACAAGAAGAAAGTATGGGAGCTGACCCCGTGGAGAGGCGGCAGAGACCGGAGGCTACCGTCAGACAGCCGAAATGGAGAGCTGCGGCCCCCAGGCGCTGCGCTTCCTATCTCCTCTCACAGCGGAAAGAGCCGGGTGTTGCAAGAATTTCACTGTTGGTGAAAAAGGATCCATCTCTCTCCGAGCTCAGTGTTTGTTAAATGGAAGTACATTTCACTGCGCAGCTTTGAGTGGAGTTATTTGAAACATTTATACCAGAGATGCAACAATTAGTCCATCAACAAAAAGCTATTGATAATTGATTAATTGTTGAACCGATTTTTGCGAAAATGGTTGAAAATGCTGTTTCTGCCATCATATTAAACTGGATATGTTTGGGTTTTGGACTGACAAAACAAGACATTGAAAGACATCTTGGAGTTTGACTGTTTTCTGACATTTTATTGATAAATGATTAATTCTGGGGTGTCAAACTCATTTTATACAGCCCAGTTCGATCGCAAGTGGGCAACACCAGTAAAACATTGCACAATAACCTAGAAATAACAACACCTCCCTACCACTAGCATAAAGGAGCACAAGTACATTCTGAAGATGTTCACAATTAATGAACCATCTATTTACCAAACATATGATGAATGTGCATTATAATACACAGATCACAGTGGATCTACAACTGCAAAAAACATGAGAAAAACAATATTGTTCAGCCTGCGGGTCGTGTGATCGATACCCTGGATTTATTAATTAAACTGGAAAATAATAGTTGTCGATAATGAAAATAAACCGTTAGTTGTAACCCTGTTTTATGAATACAGTGATAATTTACTAAATAGAATCAGGTTGTAGAGAGTTGAAAGTTGTAGTAAATCAGTAAATGCAGCATTTCTGAGTTTTGTGATTTAATAAACATGTTGATCTTTTTTTAGAGAAAAAACTTTGACAAACTTTAGCACACCGGCCTGTTTGGTGCTTTATTCTCAAACGTCACAGATCAACTCCCATCAGAGACATTTAGCAACTAGTTTCAAGTGGAAAACAATACTTAATGACAATACTTTAAATAAAACCCCACTGGGTTACGTACTTCAATTATCATCAAGTACACTTTAGCTTACTTACCTACTTCCTCTGGAAATAAGTGTCAGTATGAAAAATGATGTTATTTATGTATGTATTATGTATATATACACGTATATATAGTGAAAATTATGGGCAACAGTAGTGACATGTATTAGCAGCAGACACGCCATTAATAGCAGTAAGCAAATTGTTCATTAAAATGTTCAGTAGTTTCACTTAAATACATTAAATGCAAACTCTCAAGAAAGCACAGAATGAATACGTTCTGGATCATAAACACCCGGTCATATCCCTGGATAATGGACCAGTTGACCCATCGACATGTGACAAAACAACAGAAACAGTGTAGAGTAAAAAGACGCTGAAGAAATGATAAAAAAAGAGAGTTCAGCTCACCAGGATGGCAGTTATGGGGATTATTTTAAGTCTTTTAGCTGTGTGCCATGATGAATAAAGTTGTTTAATTCAAAGTAAGGCTGTTGAATTCAAAATAAATTGGTGAAATTCAAAGTAAAGCAGTCAAATTCCGAATGAAGTGGTTTAATTCAAAGTAAGGCCGTTAAGTTCAAAATAAAACAGTTAAATTCAAAGTAAAGCTGTTATAGTCAAAATAAAGTACTTAAATTAAAAGTAAAGCCGTTCAATTCCAAATAAAGTGGTTGAATTCAAAGTAAGGCCATGAAATGAGAAATAAAGTTTTTAAATTCAAAGTAAACCTGTTAACTTCAAAATAAAGCGGTTAAATTCAAATTAAGGCTGATAAATTCAAAATAAAGTGGTTAAATCCAACCTTTTTTTCCTGGTCTTTATTAAAAAAAGGTCATTAAAATTATCAATAATTATTGTGATTTCCAGCTGTATCGCCTAACCCTGTCATCTGATTTATTATTTGAAGAAAATAGTACGACTTTAGATTAGGTAGTCCATTAACGAGCTTGTCTATAAAGATTTAATATCACTCGTGCTGCAACTTTAAAGCCAAGGCAACATTTTTCCTCCGCAGCCAAAACACACTTAATTCGTTTTCTGTTTAGTGCAGTTTTGCTGAAATAGAGCCCGAGATTTCATTACACTGAAGTACCATTTTGAATTTATATTGATCTTTTGATGTCGTAAAATTTATTCTCATATCGCACGTTACCAACAGATTTTTCTCCCATTGTCGCTGAATGTTTGATTCCGAAGCCACGGCTCCCACTTGCCCCCCAGTAACACTTTGTAGAAAGTAGCAGCAGATTACACATTTGAACCTTACACAAGCATGCACATGTGAAACAAGAACGTTATTTCCCTGAGAAACGAGATGGAGAAATGGCCTTAAAAAATGGAGTGCTCCCCTCTTTCGGAGCGGGCAGCCTGTCGCCGCCTCTTCAGAGGGGCTGTTAAAGGTATTTTAGATCAAAGTCAAAGGCGAATAAAGACCTCGGCTCCACACTTTACTCCAATTTCCCCCACCTTACTGGAGCATTGTGCCTCTGCTGTTGGAAGTGAATAAGGGACGGCTCTTTGTGACGCTTCACACAGCAACAACCCGCTCTATCTCTCCCTTTTCCCCTGCATCCCCCCCTTTTCGTCTCTCACTGTCACTCCACTGTTCCCGTCCTCGTTCTTCCTCCTATTGGACATGAAATAAGCTCACACTACACCTTCTCAATCTGTTTCTTCCCCAAGTATGCTCTCTGGCATCTTCACATGTACAGTACTGAAGTGCGGGATGAACAGGGAGTTCTCTCAGCCTCCTGCTGGCCTCCCCCCCCCTTCCCTCCCTACATCCCTCCCTCCTCTCATCCTGAACCGCCGCTCTTCACGCTCTCATGTGTTGTGGCAGAGCCTTTTCATTAAGAAGCTCTGTGATTATTTTTAATGTGGGAGTGTGCGTCAGGCAGTGTCCCTTCCCTCCTAATGAAGCTCAGCTCTGGACCTTAAAGACAGAGTGAAATGAAAAAGTAGCTTTTCAAGTTCTCACTGCTCCTGCGTCCCTCCATTAAAGGGTGAGTCCATTACAGACGGGGACGGTTTTTTTCCTCTTGCCACTTGCGGGAAAGTGGTTCAGAAATCAACTTGCCCAAAGTCAACTTTTATTAGTCCCTTCACAAATTGTTTTATTTATTAGCATCTATCAAATTAGTTAGTCAGTTACTGGTGGAACTATTGACTAGTGTTTTTTAAAACATGATACAAAAGCTGCAACGATGAATCAGTTCTTAAGCTACTATTGAATTAATCGCCAGCTACATGTCAGAAAATTCTTTACTCCTATGACAGTAAACTGAATATCTTTGGGTCACCTTACGCTTTCGGAAACACCGATCAACATTTCTGGATCATGCAACTACTCAATAAATCAAGAACAGAAGCAACAGATTAATAATGAATGACAAAAAGAATCCTTACAGTGCGTTCAGACCGGACGCGAAGCGAATTTTCGCCTCGCGTTACTCACGCGAATTTGGCCGCGTAGTTGTTGAATTTACTCGCGTGAGTAAACAACTCGCGAATATTCGCCCAAAACAAAGGGGAGGGGCTAAGAGAGGACCGCAGAGTACTTCCACTGCTTCCCTGACCCTGCTGCTGATCCACTCTTCCTTCCTGCCTCTTTTTTCCTCTCTTTAATACAAGTGTCCCAGTCCCTTACACTTTCTGGAATAGGCGGGACCCGGGGGGCGCATGATGTCACTGACGTAATCGTCTAGGATCTCAACACTGATAGGCTGTCCCGACACAGCTTCACGCGAATATTTCGCCAAAGTTCAATTTTTTGAATTTGCGTATTCGCATCGCGCCAAGCCCGCGATTCGCGCCGCCGGCACAAATTCGCGTGTATTCGCGTCTTTGCATTGACTTTGTATGTAATCTCATCACACGAAAAATTCGCTTCGCGTCCGGTCTGAACGCAACGTTAGTTGCAGCCCTACACGATACAATGAGAGGAGGGGTTGTCGTCCGCCCTCTTAGCTGCCATGCAAGTGAGATGCTGCTGGCTCTTGTTATGGTACTCCAGGAACGGAAACTTTTCGGAAACTTGACATCCCTTGCTCCAAACGTGCAGCAAACTTTGCAATACATAGTTGGAGTTTCATCCACATCCTCTAACGCGACCAAACTAAACTCCTGTTTCCAGGATCATTGAAATGCCTTCTTACGTTTCAGCTGGTAAACTTTGTCTTTACCCTCCGTTAAAATGCCTGATCAAGACTTAACACAGGTGAGAGAAGGAAGCAAGATGGCCCCCTCCTTAGCTAACTACATCCTAATATTTGAGTCACCAAGTATCATGATTAAAGGTATTCATGTATCCAAAATGCTTCAAATCTCACTGTTAAAGCTGTGGTTATTCATATGGTTGCTTCTAGTTTCACTGTAGTTCATCAAGTCAACATATAAAAGTGCTATTCTGTTCCCTAAAAGGGTGAGAGGCCTCAGCGCTCTGACGTGATGTCAGTCTGATGTACATTACAGACATTAATATATTGCGATACAAGTTGGCAGAAAGTTTTTGTAGACTTCCAAAAGTGCTGTAGCTGTGGTTTAAGTGTCTAGAATTTATTCATTTCTCCCTCCTCTTATGCCTTCTTATACAACAACGTGGGTGAGGAGAAGTGATGATGGAAGCAAGAGTCCTCTATCAGTGTGAGGGTGGGGGAGTGGGTGGGTGTCCTCCTCAGAATCACTGTGTTCTTCAAAAAGTCCATGATTGCTAAGTTCTGTAGAATTACAGCTCAAATAGTTTACCAATTGACCTAACCTAGGAATAGCTAAAGTCCTGTTCATGGTCCAACCTTCCTAAATGTGAGAATTTCTTGTTTTTCTTTGTTTTTCTGTCACTGTAAATTGAACATCTTTGCGTTTTGAACTGTTGCTTGGACAGAAACTAACATTTTGGAAACAGTGTTGGACTTTTTTCCAGCCTCTTATGCGCTAAAACATTTAAGTCAACGGAGAAAAAAATGAAGAGATTAATTGATAATCAAAATAACTGAGTGTTGCAGTCCTGCTGAAAATGCTGTTTCACTGCGTCTTTAACTCTGATCTTTTTGGCTCCGATTCGCTGCGGCCCATAAAAGGCAGACACACCAGAAATCGGACAATAAACTTTGACCTTCTCCTCTCTTTGATGTCGGCAGCCTCCTCGTCTCCTACCTCTGCATCTTTCTCCCTCTCATCTTCAGACCTGCCCCTCCTGCGAGAAGCTCACATCTATAGATGGATATGTGCTCCGCCGCTGCTGTATATATACCTCCCTGCCTGTGTGGAGCTCACTTACACCCCCCCCCACCCAGCGCTTCCTGCCTGCCTGGCACAGCACCAGCCCACATCTGCAATGCTAATCTATAATTCTGTTTAATTAATGACCTGCCTTTCACTGATGGGGGAGAAAGGCAGGAAGCTGATGTACAGTATCACAGCCATTAGATTTTTCTAGAAATTGTTAGAAGAAGTTGTTCTCTAAACCTGTGTGCGCGCGCGCTCGTCACTTTTATGGGTTTAGGGTTTTGACAGGCACTCCTGCAGGTGTAGCAGAGGTTTTTTTAAGCATGTGTTTTTTCTTCCGTTTTCTCCATTTGAATTGCAATCAAAGCCCGGCGTTTTTCTTCAGAAGAGCTGCTACTTCAGGCAGCCTCCGAGTTGTCACACAGCCTGTCAGTGCAGCTGTTCCCAGAGGCCACCCATGAAATGTACATCAGCCGACTTCATCGTTTCTGTTAAAAGCCTGGTAGATTTGTCGAGAGAGCATGATGCCTTTCATGCCCCGCTAATGTGTGGCTGAGTAACCTCATATGAAGCCCTCCCTGTCCCCTCTTTTTACCCCATTTCGCTCTGCCCTCCCGCCTCACCCCTACCTTTCCATTTCCTCCATATCCTTCTGTAACCTCTCTTTTTTTTTTATGTCTCTGCACCAGCGACAGCCATGGCTCGCTTTTTGGGTTGTCAGTCTACCCCATTCTTGTGAAAACAATATCTCAGGAACACCTTCAGAGAATTCCTTCAAACTCCAAATGTCCTCATGGACTCAAGGATGATTAGATTAAGATCACCGTGACCTCACATCCGTCCCCTTCTCATGAACGCTCCCTTACAGCACCAACCGTGTGTAGTGTCCAGCTAACGAATTCCAAAGTCAAAGATAACATCACTGCAAAGTGATATATTAGGGGTATCAAACTGATTTTAGGTCACGGGCCACATTCAACCCAACTGAACCTCAGGTGGGTCAAACCATTGCTTTCTGTTAGTGTAAAAGAAAAGTACAAGTATATTTTGTAAAAGTTTAGAAAAAGTTACAGTAAGTAATGAACCATCCATTTGTTAGGGCACATGATTCTGCAGCCTGTGGCTTTAGTAGGCTACAGCTTTGATGTTGATGCATCACCGATCTGACAGCTACAACTCAAATCAGCGATTTCTGCAAACTTATCAACGATTCATTCATATCTTCTTTGTCCCCAGTTGTGTTTGCAAGGTCTTGTATTTTTCACTATGATGAGTCTGATAGTGGCAGACAATATTATATTACCTGAGCACTGAAAAAGTGCTGTGAACACACCAACTGCCCTGAGTTCCTGTTAACCTCTGTGAAGACGTTTTCAATTTTTTTCAGGGAAACCAGTCTTCTGCCTAACCCTAACCCTAACCCTTTTCCACCAGCCATTCCTGCATGAACAGTAGCCTACGTTTGACAGTGTTGTGTCATGTAGCCTGTATGTAGGCACGTCTATAATAGCGTATCCATCGTAAGGCCTGCTGTTTTTATTAGGACAGCTCAATCCCCAGTAGACAAATCAGGAATAGCAATACATTTTTAATTAAAATAATGGAAATAA
>JAJHUR010087507.1:33205-86992 GCA_027495735.1 Lutjanus campechanus | reverse complement strand
ATTTCTTTTTTTAGAGATATATATATATAGAGAGATATATATATATATATATATATATATATATATATATATATATATATATATATATATATATATATATATATATGATGAACTAGGTTGTTTAAATGATGCTTTACCTTAACAGCTGTTTAATCAGAGGTGGAAGTAACTAATTAAAGCTACTCAAATTACTGTAATTAAGTCATTTTTGAGGGTACTTGTACTTACACTGCTATCTACTTAGTAACTTTTAAAATCATTATTAAGTACTGAATTAATCTGAATTTGAATCATTACTTCTAAAACATGACATACAGATGCAACAGACAAACAAAAAAGAAAGAAAGAAAAGACGCATCCGTGGTTTTCATTGTAGTTGAGTAATATTTCGGTAATATAACAGTACTTGTACTTGAGTACAAATTTTCAGTGAGCTATATATATATATATATATATATATATATATATATATATATATATATATATATATATATATATATATATATATATGTATATGAGTATATAGATTCTTTGACCAAAGTCAGTGCAACAGTGGCCACAACAACGAGTTGTGAATGAACGAGGGGGTTTCAGGGTTTCATTGACTCGCTCCACCCACTCCTCCTCCCTCGTGCTGTCCGTGCACGAGCCTCTCACACTGCGCACTCACGCCCCCGCGCGCCCAGAGGAGGATCACACTGCAGTGTGCGCGCGTGCGTGCGTGCTATGCCTTTAAAAGGGTTATAGTAGGTGACTGCGTATCATCTGCAAAGTGCGCAAGAATGACGCAGGGATGACTTCACCAGCTGACAACGTCACAGGAAAAAAAAGTTAAAGGAAACGCCGGCCGGCCGGAAGTGCATAAAGGGGGGAGAGAGAGGAGGGAACAGGGGGAGGAGGGGGGAGGGAGGAGGGGGAGAGGAGAGTACCGCCACACCGGAAGAAAAGTGATGGCGATAATGTCATCACTATCACCGGAAACCTCCCGGTGCCACGCGCTCCCGAGAATGAAGAAAAGGGGCTGGTGAAGAAGTCTCCCCCCCACCTCCACACTCCCCTCCACTCCCCCCCGACACACGCACACACTCATACAGAAACGTGCACACACACACACACACACACACACACACACACACACTGGGGCAAAGGAGAGTCTGTGCATGTGCCAGTGTACACTGCACGATGACATTTGCACATCACCGGACAGCCTACAGAGGGTCCTGAGCTGCCTAAAACGGTGTCTACCTGTTCAGTTCTGAACCAACTGCAACCTGTATGACAGGTGAATGTGCCTGGTAATTTACAAATGTATGCATCTAGATTTGTTCCATGCGTAAATTGAAACAAATTGAAGCAGATTCTGTCAGAAAAGACACATTTGAAGTCGATTTTTGAGCGAATTTTGCATTTTCTGTCTGGGAAATCAGAGATTATCTCTTTTTTCAGGTGGCAGGCTGACTGCTGCCCACATGGGAGAGAAAATGAGTCACACTGCAGCAACTTCCAGCCGGAGAGTGAAGATGAGAACAGTGTCAGTCAAAGCAGACTACGGGGCTTCTTCTTAACACCTTCTCCCTAGGCTGCGCCTAACCCACATCAGAGCTGATGTTTTTTCCTAAAGTAACAAAATCTGCTCTGGAGAAATAAGAATTGAACTTACCTCAGTCAAAGTTCCCTGTGTGGCTGCGGCTCCTCTGCTGTAGAAACATGTCTGTCCTGTCTCTTAACTCGCTGTCTTCTTCTTCTTCACCAACACAAATCTGTGCCATGCCTTCGCGCTGTCGTCCCTCTTCTCCCAAAGTCGCTTCTTCCCATACAGACCGGGCTCTCCCATCAACCGTAGGCTTTTTATAGAGATCCCGTAGTAACTAGTAGAGGGAACGGAGGAGGGAGGGGAGGGAGTTGAGGAAGAGAGGAGAGGGAGAGCTCATTCAAAGATTCACCTACACATGTACGTGCGTATCCCACGTCATTGAACGGAGTGCAGCTATTTATAAGAGGGGAGAGGAAAAGTATAGCCTGAATCACTGTGCAGGTCTTAAAAAGGGAAGATGAAAATAGCATGTTTGTTGTGTGTATGAGCTCTTTTACGCCGAGATGCCAAAATATTAAACTATTCCTGTATGATAAAGACATTAGGAGTCTCAGAGGTGCTAATTAGGGAGTTATATCTCCCAATATTCCTATAATAGCCTGTATATTACATAATTATGCTGTTAAATCTCGCAAGGGATGCATTTCTGATTCAGATGGTCTATTTTTTGCCAAAAGTCGCGCAAAGCATCTCTACCACTCAAGCATTTCTTCTGTCAAAGGATCTATCTGTTGCTTCGGTCACAGCATTATGTTGGAGACTATGAGGCATTAATAAATATTATTTTGTATGCTTAAAATCAATTAAATATCATGAAACAATCTAACTAATTGACTTCTCTTTCGATGTGGTCTATTTCTGTGGGATTATTAAAAGGTTTTCGTTTAAAAACATAGCTGAAATCAAGCATCTAAAGTCGCATTTGTTCAAAACTGTGTTTTTACCGAGTGGTCATAGCGATGAGCCAAATCGTGATGTTTAGATCAGGGGATGAATCACTGCAGCTGCCTGCTTAGAGTGACTGAATATATTTGCTGCAGTGCACTGTTTTTTTTTTCTTTTTTATATTGATGTATAAAATGAACTAAATATCCAACCCAGATTCAACGTATCAAGCACAGAAGGAGATATTTGATGTGACAGGAGTCGTGCGTAAATCCAATCCCGACGCCGCTGAACTCACAACACGTTCAGGGGAGATTTGGGGGAGACCCTCGTGCGTAAAGAAGTGTGTCAGACATGCGTAGGCGCGTGTAGTGAAAGAGAGAGAGAGAGAGAGAGAGAGAGAGAGAGAGAGAGACTCCTGTAAATGAGACGCACCTTTTCTGGACACAAAACTAAAATGCCCCCTTGAGAAGTTGAGAAGCAACAAGAGTGCAAGTTGAGAGAAAACTTGTATGAATGGCCCTGCAGGGGAGGAGGGGAGGTAGCAGGCCAGGTCTGGAGTGTGATCTGTCTCCTCCTGCACAACCCTCCTCCACCTCCACCTCCACACGGATCCTCCATCTAGACATTGCTGAATAAATTGGAGATGAGTTCCCTCTTAATCACCGTGAATTTCAAAAGAAAGGTCTCTAATTATATTCAACTCCTGATTTAAAGTAAAGTTCAAATCAAAGTAAGGTCATTTTAAAGGTAGCCACGACAATCGGGATGGGAGGCTTTTGTCATATCTCTCCTTTGATGCCAAGGTGTAATTTAAAGGGGCAGTTCACCCCCAAATCAAGGCTACCAATTTTTCCTCTTATCTGTAGCACTTTCACAGGCAGAGGGCCCTGGTGGGGTGCTAAGGAAGAATTTATTAGTCTCACCACCTAAGGGAAGAAGCTGCACTTTAGTCTAATGATACAGCAGTGGATACTTCAGTATCTCTTGCCAGGTGACAACAGGATGAATAGGCTATGGGTATTGTCTGTTTGTATCTTCCCACTTCCTCCTTTTTGCAGCACTACTGGGGTAGGTCCACCTTATTTTTCAACAGTCTGCACACTTTGCCGAGCTGTTGTAACTTTTTTTGGACAAAAAACCCCCTAAAATGTCAGTTGAGTTGAGAAGCAGTGAGAGTGGAAGTTGGGAGAAAACTTATATCAGGGGTCAACAACCTTCACTATCAAAAGAATCATTTTAGGCTGAGAAGAAAACAAAATCTGTATGGAACCGCAACTATTGAATTCTCTTTTCTTTCTTTTGAATCTGTAATCAATAGCCAGCCAAGGGAGACTCAAGACTAGCCACCAGCAAAATTTAGAGGAAAAGGCACTGAACTTCAGACGTAAACTATGACACTACACAATTTTACATTTGGAGAATGTAAGAATTACTTAAGCCTGCAAAAATGATAAGTGAAAATTAAAATGTTAAAATAAGAACTGTTTTTCATTTCCATATTTTTTTTGTCAAAGCTGCAGAGCCACTGGAGAGGGGCAGAAGCTGGAGCTGCAAGTTGCAGACCCCTGACTTTTATGAATGGCCCTGCAGGGGAGGAGGATAACAGGCCAGGTCTAGAGGATGATTTGTGTCATGCACAACCCACCTCTATATGCCTCCTTCATCCAGACATGGCAGCAAATGTAAAATAAAATCTCCTTTCAGGCAAACACAGACATGGGGCCCTCCACATCCTGTGTTCTCCCCCTTTATTAATCCTTGATTAAATGATTGGTCATGAGAATGAATTAAATTGAATTTAGGAGTCTCGTAGCCTGAGGAAAGAAGAAACGTCTGGTGGTATAGCAGTGGATACTTCTGTACCTCTTGCCAGATGGCAGCAAGGTCAGTAGCAGACTCAGGCTTTCTAAGGGGCAGGGGGTGAAAAAAATCAAAAGGGCACCAGCTGTATGTGGTGGGACACCAGTGTGCCAAGATATGTGATGCATTTATGGTGACAATTCAAAACCTTGGTTTAGATTAAAATTGGGTTAACCATTTGGAGGAATGTGTGGACCAACTAATTTTTTAGTATTTAGTAAGTTTTGTCCACCAGAAAGGCACTCAAGAGGGCACCATGCAGAAGGAAACATGCATCTACTCATGGATGAAGGTTACAGCTCAGCCAAGTTTGAGCCTCTCATCCATAAGTAGATGCACCCTTCCATTTGGTGGACGGTAGAAAGAAAGTACTTCATGTGTATTTTTTGGTGTTTTGAGCACTACAAGACGGGTGCCAGCTAATTCCATTATCTTCAAGAGAAGAAAGACATCTTTACATTTTAATTTCTACAAAACTCAGTGACTCATACCAAAACAATCTAGATGGGTAAATAGCACCACAGGTAAGAGAGGAAAAATATATCATTTGATTTTGAGGTGAACTATCCCTTAAAATTTCACCTTCGAGTGACAAGAGAATTTATTCTACATTTGCAGCTATAGGCTGATACATTTTGAGTTGTGAAGCATGTTTCTAAACTTTCCATAAACACAAAACACACAAACCCATTAAAGGGAAGATCCACCCCAAAATCGAATTTGAATGAACTCCTTGTTGAACTGAACAGAAGGGAGACAGCCTGTAGTAATGATTTTCTGTTTGAGCTCATCCTCTTTCATCACCACCACCACTACTTCTTCCTGTTTCTCTGAAGTATTCACACTCGAGGTTCGTTTATTTTGTCCATTTACCATTACTTGTAATCAAGTGACTAAGGCCCTGTACTGGTGACACTTGAGCAAGTTCCATTCACTGAAGAAGATCATGGGCTGTGGTCAAAAGCTAAACTTTGAGAACATTTTACCTCAGTCCAGAGGTTCTGTTTTCAATTGACCAGCTGCTGATTTTCCTGTAGAATGGGGACATTAATCACATAGTGGAAACCTTCCTTGGAAAAGTAATATCTCACTCAAAAACTATAAGCCTACAGGGTTAATCATTAATTAAATATCAAAAGACCTGCACCAAATTGGCACACCTAATGACACCTGGAGAAGTTTGTAATCAAGAGCAAAGCACCCGCACAGCTTTGCTAGGATGAAAATTAAATTCATGTTAAAGGGACATCCCAAAATCAAAAATTCATACTTTCCCTCTTACCTCTAGTGCTATTTATCGAGCTATCTCCCATAGAGATATCTGCTTCTTTTTAATATATTTGAACTAGATGTCACTCAATGTGTGGTGCTCAAAGTGCCAAAAATAAATAAATAAATAAAACTCAACTTTGATCTTGTCTTTGATCTTGTGGTGAATTATCCCTTTAAGGTGTATGCCATTTAACCTAAACACCCCCTATTTCATTCCCACAAGAGACTTTTGTTGCATGTCTCATCCCTCTCTCTCCCATTGTTTTCTTTTGCTATCTTAAGACAGAAAACAACAAGACACATGGCGATCTGTGGATGGTTCAAACGCTTATGGGGTTATTTTCTTGAGAACTGGTTTGAATTGTAGCATAACTGTCACACTCTGTAGTACAGTATCAGAATAATAAGGTCAAATAGGCAGATGTTTGTTTAAATGTGAATATCCTTTTGTGGAATATGTGACGTCATAATAATAATTTTGTCCAGAATAATCATATATTCAGACGTAGGTTGTTGCTGTGTGTCTCTTTCCAAAGAGATCTATGATCCTTTGCTCGTATTGATGTTTGAAGGGATGACGCAACATGAATAGATGTATTGACCGTTGCTCACACATGACTGTAACATCTACATTCATATCCCCACTAGAGGCAGCCCACTGGGATGCATGCTTATCACTTATCACAGAAGAAAGAAATATCCCTGCAGCATGATAAGAAACCAGGACAAAAATACATCCACAGAAGAGGCAAGTATAACATTGCACTCTTAGAATTAAAGGTGTTAACTAGAACCATAAAGGGTTCTTTGGCTTGTCTCAACAGGAGAACCCTTTTTGGTTACATTTTATAAAGGTTTCACTTGGAACCCTTTCAGAGAGTTCTACCCAGAACGTAGAACGTAAAGGGTTATACCTAGACCTATCTGTGAAATGTTTTACCTAGGACCCCCAATGAGAGGTTTTAACCTTCTATGGTGCAAAGGATTTCAACAACGCTTGAAGTACTCGTTCTTCCAATAGGGTTTGTTGAAAGTAAAGGGTTCTTAATGGAACATTAGAACATCCATTGACTAACCCTTTCTTTAAAAAAGGAGTCTTTAAAAGCAAATAGTTCTGGGTGTAACTACAGCACTTTAGGAAGAACCCTTTTGGCACCCTTATTTCTTCGAGTGTAGATGTTTTTTAATCAAACCATCTGTGAAAGGTTTCACACAGAACTCCCAATGAGAAGTTCTAAAGGAGAGGTAATCTATGGTGCATTGGTTCCACCCAGAACCCTCTCTGGGGGTTCTATCCAGAATCTTTCCACCTCTAAGAGTGACAAGAACCAACCCAAGAGGTGCTACCAAGAAACCTTTTGTTCTATCTGGAACCTGCCCAGGGGGTTCTACTGAGAAACCTTTTATATTGCGAGGGTTTTTATCTAGAACCCACCGTGGTTGTTCTAGTGAAAACCCTTTTTTATTCCTAGGGTTTCATTTAGAACACACCAGGGCTGTTTTACCGAGCAACCTTTCATATTCCCAGGGTTTATCTACTGTAGCAACAACCCTTATATATTCCCAGGGTTTTATCTGGAACCCACCCAGGCAGCTCTACAGAGAACCTTTTTATATTCCAAGGGTTTTATCTAGAAAGCCCTGGATGGGTTTTACTGAGAACTCTTTTATATTATGGTACAAAGAACCCTTGATGAAAGAGTTCTTCATGAATTTCAGCAACCTGTGACAACTCTTTCTTCCAAAGGTTTGTTGGATGAAAAAGGTTCTTTACCCTTAGATTTACAAAGAACCCTTGACTAACCCTTTCTTCAAAAAGTGGTTCTTCAGAAGCAAATGGTTCTAGAACGTCAGAACGGAAGAACCCTTTTGGAACCGTTATTTCTAAGAGTGAGATGTTATTTAATGCGTTATTAGTCCTATTTTTCTTTGTTTTCTAGAGTAAACTCGCCACAGAAATTATTTCAGAAGAGCCTCGGGCCTCAAAACTGTGAATATCCACCAAACAGCAATGTAAATGTGCTGACGTGTGGTGGAGGGTGTGCAAGTGTGTGTAGACAATCCAATTTCGTCATACTACACCCCACATGAATATGCAAAGTGTGTGGGGGGTGGGTGAATGATTGAAATAGTGTGAATGAAGTAGTTCCTCACTTACTCCCTCTTTAATCTTACACTCCCTCTCTTTACTGGCCCCATAGTGCCATAAACACACATACACACACATTGCTGCAGGATCATGTTCATTATTTTATCTTTTTTATCATTTTTTTTAAATTTCATTGTGCTGCTTCTAGATAATGTATTCAGTTTTTTAACCTTTTGGATCTTGTTTTGATCAGCCCACAGGCCGTCCGCCTTCAGCTCAATATTCAGAATTCAACTTATATCTCTCAAAGCTTGATTGTGAATCAGGATGCAGATTATTTCCTGTTCAAATCTCTCATCTGTCTGTCATGCCCAGTCGTTGGTTCCCTCTTTTTTATCTCCTCATCTGTATTCCAAACAGAGAATGCAGTCAGATAAGAGAGAAAGAAAGAAAAAAAAACCCTCCCATACACTCTTCTCTCTCCTCACAACCGCCTACCTTTGCCTTCCCACCTCCCCTTCTCCCATTCTGACTCATACTGAAATCCCAGTGAGCCTCCTCTCCTCTCTCCCCCCTCCACCCCCCCTCCGCTCTCATTTGTGTTTTCTCTCCCTTTGATTGCCAAGCTGGCTCGAACGCAATGAGCAGGGCGACAGAGAGAGAATGAGCAAATGAAAAAGATCGAGAGGGAGAGGAGAGGAGCGGAGGGATGGAGACGGAGGAGGAGGAGGAGGAAGAGGAGGAGGAAGACTCTGTGCTGCCAAAACGTGCCCGTAATGAGGATTCTGTCAAAGGAGAAGCTGAGGAGGAGGAGTGTGTGTGTGAAGGTGGTGGGGGTGTGTGTCAGAGTGAGATGGAGGTTTGGAAAGAGTGGGTGTATATTAGTGAAACCCCTCTCGCCCCCACGTCATTCCCTCCACTGTCTCTGTGCTCCTCTCCCCTACAAGATTTGTGAAACCCACACTCACACACAGCAGCAACTCCACATCCACCCACGCACACACACGCCTAAGCAGAGACAGATACTGTGAACCTCCTCAGAAACTTTGAATATGTGTCTTTTTAATGTCGTGTGACAGAGAGGGGAGGAGGAAACATGTAATGGCGCATGTACTCCCTCAGTGACATGTGTTCCTCAGTTAGTGGAGCCAATTAAATGGCTCCTGCTAAATTGACTTATACCTGAGATGGCATGGTTATTACCATGATTTCATTACATTTACAGAGCATCTGTGGCGAAGGAAGGATGCCGAGAGGGGCTGTCCTTTTCACAAAGTCATATGCCGTCTCTTCTCATCTGCTGTAACTCCAACAGTGACTCACACCAAACTTCACAACATTATGCCAAAGTCATATGCTGAATGTAATTAACGTGCAATGCCAGCTGCGTGTGTGTGCAAGTGTGGGCAGCCATTTGGAGGGGGGTGTCAGTGTTAGAGTGAGTGAGTGAGTACATCTGTTTGCATGAGTTCAGTCTGAGGACCATTGCAATTTTCAGTGCCAGTGGCAGTTCTGGACAAATTTTAGTGGGCCAACTTGTTTTGTTGGAGGGGCACATTCGACATGGGTAGCAATAGTATACAAAGTAGTAGCACACAAAAAAACAAGATAAAATACCAATATTTGTTTATATTTTTCACAATTTAGCACCACAAAAAGGAGCCAAATTAGCTATTAGCACTTTGATATTGGCAACATGTGTGGTCTAGTTCTTCTGGACCTGCAAAAGGCCTTCAGCACAGTCAATCACAAGATCCTTTTAACAAAGTTAAAGGCTCTCGGTATGGATGGCACAGTCCTAAGCTGAATGGCTACTTATTTGTCAGGAAGGGACCAGCATGTCGACGAGGCTGGGCAGTTGTCGGAGGCCATGCCAATCACCCGTGAGGTACCCCAGGGCAGTGTGTTAGGCTCCCTGCTCTTTTTGCTTTATATAAACTAGCACTTTATTTTTATATGCAGGTGACTTAGCCTTACTTCTTTTGCATTAAGATAAAGTAAGAACACAGGGCATGCTGGTTGAGGAACTTGGGAGATTAAAAACCTGGCTATCAGATAACAGACTTCTACTACACCTCTGCCAGACTGAATCTACCTTGTTTGCTTCAAAATAAGGAATCAACTCTGGATATTACAATTGAAGGAGAATCTATTACATCAAAATCTGCTGTTCATTTCCTGGATTGCATCCTAGATGCATCCTAGAACTTAAAGGTTTCAGGCAAGCTAAATGCCAGAATCAGATGCCAAACAAACTTCAAGTAGCACAAAACAAACTGGTGAGAGTACTACTGGGGCTAGATCATAGGAGTCATGTGGGCAGGTCTCAGTTCTTTTAGCTCCAATGGCTTCTGTGATTTGTTTAAAAAGTGTTCACACCACAGGAGTTAAAGTCTGGCATTCACATTAACCCAAACGAGCTGCACAAATGGGGTAAATGCTCCTGGCTTCATTTCAACCAGACTACCCAAGGCTGGTGTGAACTCACCCTAAAACACACTGACTGACCAGTAGACCACTCATTACAAACTTGTAATGTATTTCACTATAAAAGCTGCTCTCTTGGGCATCCTTGATATATACATCGAAAATGAGTTCCCATATAGGCCTGTCTAACTGGCTCCAGATAGTGGCACCAGAAGAAGATCCAAACCAAAGCTTGAAAAAATATCAAATACATCAGCATGAGAGATATTGATGGAAAAGTACAGCCATTAAAAACACTCCAGGTTTGAATGTTTCACTCCAAGAGCTGGAAGCGAGTTAATACAGACTATATACCATTGGTGGGAAGTTACTGATTTACAAGTAAGTAAATCTTAAAGTAAGTCTTACGTGTTACCCAAGTCCCAAATCAAGACTTACAAGTCTCAAGTCCTAAACTTTGAGTTTCAAGTCCTAAACATTGAGTCATCTCTTCTCTAAATGTAATGCCATTTTAACAACAGAGCTTCGACTTATCATTCTTGTGCAACTTCAAATGTAAAATGAAGTTGGAAGTTGCTGTTCTATGTCTGTAATTTTCAACCTGTGCGTTTTGCATACTGCAATTAGTTTTTGTCGGATTGGTTTTAACAAAGTGGATCTGGGGAATGAGGTGTCGGCTTGCTTGAAATGAATAGCCAATTATCTTTTAGAAGGAGTAGATGTTTATAATGGTTAAATTGAGCAATATGTTAATAGAGTCTGGCAGGTAGTAAGTTAAACAGTCACTGGACTGGACATTTTTGGAGCAGTGGGCTTTTATATTCGGAATAATGGGCTTTACATTAGCCTAAAGTGAAGGACTCATGGTTGCTTGTCATTTTCAAAATATAACGTTGCACTTGTCTAGCACTCATGTTGGTCGTGTCCCTGCAGGTAACTTGTATTGAGTATTGAGTTTGGGGAGAAGGGGGCAGGGGGAAACAACTCTATTTAACCATAGTTCTTATATTAAATGGGGATTCCGCCTATTTAATATACCATCTATGGCTCCAACTCCAACTCCAGCTCACTATCTGGGCTCATTTTGGAAGGCTAGGGTCTTACGTATTGCTCCTTTATGTGACATACTTCTTAATATTTGGGCCTGGGGGAGGTATCAAGTACTTTAAAGTAAAAAAGGCTCAAGTGAATTCACGGGTCATTTGTGTTAAGGCCAGAGTCGAGTTGCAAATGTTGCTTGATTTTGTCAAGTCGAGTCTAAAGTCATCAAATTTGTGACCTGTGTCTGACTCAAGTCCAAGTTATGTGACTCCACCACTCCACACCTCTGCTGTAAACTGTACAGGATACTGTCAAACAGTGTAGAATAAGATGATTTTAACAGTCATAATGTTACTTAAAGGGAAATGAGGATAAAAATGTGTGTTACAAGTTTAAGAGGTGCTGTTGTTTGTGCATAGTCAGGAGTAAAGAAATATAGTTTTGGTCTTATACTTTCATCGAATTGCGGCATTGAAATGCAGTTAGTAGCTTCTACTGCTACAATTTGTGTTACATTCTTCACGTCTGGACTTAAAAATTCTCTATTTTCTTTGTCTCTCAGCATTGACACGTCACTCCGTGTACTCCATCTCATATTGTCTTTTCACTCATTCCTTCCCTGTCACTCTCTCTATCTCTCTTTTTTGTGAATTATACATTAAAACCAGTTGAAATGTATGTATTCCAAACAATCTAGTGCCAGCAAATATGCGTCACACAAGCCTCTGGCCTCAGACTTTCTGTCTCTGTGTCTTTCTGTCTGTCTCTCCTACACACACACCCATGCCTCACTCTCACTACTTGAAATCCCATTTCAGTCGTCTCACTTTCATCTCCCTGCCATTTTCTTTCTCTTTTACTTTTTTGTTACCCATTTTTCAACCCCAGCGTTTTCATTCTGCTCCATCCTCGTCCTCATACCACAATGTCCCGCTCTCGTCTCCACCTTTCTCTGCTGACTGTATTCCCCCATCTGTCCTCCTCCTCCTCCTCCACTCCAGTCATCTCTAAAAGTCATCTCCTCCCACCTCCCAGTGTCCCAGTGGGGGGAGACAGAGAGGGATAGACAGAAAGGGAGAAAATGAGATGGGGGCAGGAGAGATCAAGATATGATTGGGCTGGAGGAACCCCCTGGTGTCAGAAATTCACCTGCAAAAACTCCCTGCTTCCCCCGCTTTTTCTCATCTGTATTCACAGTCTCTCCTCTCCTCCTCCTGCATCATGCCTCCTCACCTCTCTCCCTCGCTTCCTCTTTTCTCTCCGTCTCTCCCTCCTTCTCTCCCTCCCTGCCTCCCCCTCTCTGTCCTTCTGTGTCTCTTATCATCCTGCATTGCTCCACCTGCACTGTGGTGCAGCACTGACAATCAGAACTCTGCACACATACACACATACGCACGGAGGCACAAAAGCACACACACTCTTACAGACTCTCTCTCTTTCTCTCTCACACACACACACAGACACACTCACACACACACACGCGGGGAGACACACGCCCACCACTTCCGGCAGCCCCCCTCCCTCTCTCACACCTCTCCACTGCAGACACGAAACATTCTACAACCCCTGGTGTGCCAGCGCTTCATCAAGAGACTCTGCTCGCACTACATCACAACAGTATTCTGCATTCACACACAATGAGGCATATTATTTAAAACTACATAGAAATAACTCTAATAACTAAGTGAAAAACAGAGAAAGACTTATTGATTAGAAAAGAGGATAATAATGATAATGACAGTGATAAATAATGAAAATCATGGTGTCATCTTGATTTAAAGTGATAATTTGGATTATTAGATGTGGGGTTGCATGAGACACTTATTAATAGTCAGTGTATTACCTACAGTAGGTGGCGGTCAGCACGCTCCCAGTTTGAAGAAGAAGAGAGGCGTACCAGCACGAAAGCTAAGCAATGAACTGCTGTGCACAGGGTCAGCAGCAAAATGCATTTTAGCCACTTAAAAAAAAAGGTCAACCTTAAAAAATCCATCAGTTTAGGAGTACGCTATATTCAGAAGATTTCCATCGCTTTACTTTGTGGTCAGACAGCTTTTTCTCACAGGAAACCACTGTTATATGATTCAAATATTGCTCTCTCCAAACCAAACAAACTGCATGGGCGAAATCAGTAATTTGACTTCACAGAACAGGGGATTTGATGGTCTATGACTGCCTCAGTGGGTTAGTGTGTTTGTATTCCGGTGTTTTAAAGGATAGTTTGGATTCACCAAAGTCACACAACAACACAAACAAACTTAAGATTGAGGCAGCGGCAGACCAGCAACTCCCATGTTCTGCAAGGTAAAATTACCGGTTTCGCCTAAGGAGTTCGGTTAGTTTGGAGAGAGTGATATTTGGTTTATATAATTGTGGTTTCCAGCCAGAAAAGACTGTCTGACAGAAAACTAAAGAGCTGAAAAAAATTCTAAATATAGCATACACTTAAACTGATATTGAACTGATACTGATTTTTTTAAGTGGACCATTTTTAGGGGTACTCCTGTACTCCTGCTGCTTCTCCTAACTAGGGGTGTGCCACCTGCCATCTACTGTAGGTAATACACTGACTATGGATGAAACTATTGAACCATCAGTTAATATAATTCATATAGCATATAGTATACAGAATATAGAATGTATACACATAAAGGCCCATTTTTTGTGTGTGAATGATCACTTGAGACAAAGATGCAGGATATTTTACTGTTAATTAAAAAAAGCTTTATTGTTCATAAACAGCACTAAAACAGTAACCTTCCCCATATTTTTAAAAATTGTAAACAATAAATCTGTTTTAAAACATGTTTTTATATATGTGCATATCAGCCAACATATGCTGGTACTTATTTAGACCAATATTGCTGTATGGGCTAATATCAGTTATATCTAATTAGTTGTTAACTATTAAATTAATCTGCAACTACTTTGATACATTAACTGGTTTGAGTAACTTTTCAAGAAAAAAAGGTCACATTCCGTTCTCTTAAAGCTACTACAAAGAACTTTCATATTTTGTTGATTTTGGAGTCCCCAGTGGGCAAAAGCTGTAGTGTTTCCACCAACAAAACCATAAAATCTAACATCAAAAATAAAAATAAAAGAAATAAAAATCTCCCCTGCTGCTTTTTAACGTATAACTCATTGTAACTTTGACCGGGAAAATGTAAATATAGGCTTGTTTTATCTGATTTCAAGCAGAATCAGACCTGGTGGCAGGAATTAAGAATAACTATGATGAAATCACCAATCTTCTCGCTGATGAGCTAGTTAAGTTATGTAAGTCATATAGAGGTATCACTATAAATTGACACTGTTTCCTAATCAGTTAAAAACTCCTCGTAGTAGCTCTAAATGTGAATATTTCCTGGTTTCTTCAGTCCTCGATGGGAGTAAACTGAATATCTTCGGGCTGTGGTCAAAACAAGACATTTGAGGATGTCATCATGGGCTTTGGGAAACATTGATCAACATTTTCTGATGTTTTCTGACACTTCAGCTAATCTATTAATTGAGAAAATAGTCAGATTAATTGACAATGAAAATAATTGTTAGTTGCAGCCCTAACTGTAAGTAACCTCTATTACTCTAAGAATGTAATCGACACACACATACAGTAAGTATGTGTAGACCTGATTACTATGCCAAAGAAGTGAGCCAAGCACCTTGGATGAATAATTTAGTGACATGATGAAGGAATGTGTGTGTGGAAAAAGAGAAGGTTTGGCTCTGGATGAAGAATCGTGTGGGAGATTTGTGGGAAGGACAAGAGACTCTGGCCCTTTAATTTGGTGTTGCTAGGGAAATGAAGCTGTTTACTCTAGCATCAGCCACACTGATGATGTCTGCATGAACTCTCCACTTATCCCCCCTCATACATGCACACACACGCACACACACAAGCACTAACCAGTCTTTCTGTGTATGTTTCTGTCATTTGTTTGTGCAAGCAATTCTCCTCCACACCTCCTCATGCAATTTATCAGTTCACATCAAAGTCATGAGTGGAGGACAGAAGAGGATAAAAGATCTGAGGAAGGGGAGATGTTCCACAACATTAAGATAAATCACTTTGATGAAAAGCAAAAGTAGGTGGGAGAAAGTTCGTTGTTGGGCCAATTCAAAGGGTTGGACAATAGGACAGCTGAATAAAAATTAGAATAAGTGATCAATCCTGACATCTAGTGGACATTGTGTGCAACTGAAGGTATGCACGCATGTAGGATATCTGTCTGTTTCTTTATATAATGTGCAGACCTTTAAGCCCCTTCCCCCAAGCCTCATGTAGGTCAAGACCTACATAAGAATTACATAACTACATGTTCTAGAATGACATTTTAGATATGAAGAATATGTAAATCAAAATTAACCACAAGACTAATCAGAAAGGGGTGTTACAATTAAAACATTATCAAATAATATATCCATGTAGGCATAAAGAGATTTGGTGGAAAGATGCCCTTTGTTTCTGCTCTCTAAGCAGCACAAAATTCATTTCATTATTTAGAAATGTTAGAATAATATTGAATAAAGGATAAAAAGAGCTCGACAGCAGATAACCAGGAGTTACAACAGAGGAACAAACAGTCAAATAACCTAAAATTAAAATGAGGATTAAAAGGAGCAAACAATCAATCACCAAATAAATATACATGTCTAAATATAAAAAAAAATAAAAAATATATTTTGTGTATTTTGTAGTAATTGCATTAGTAGTAGTCACAGTAATGGTAGTAAAATAGTAAAATCTTGTCTGTACAACTCACTTAAAACAGATATTTTGGGGTCCTTTTTGGGGATGTATGCTAGGTAGTAGAGTGGGTTTATGTAATTGATAGATTATTGTTGGATTACTATAGAATCATGGTAGGACGACACAACCATGTTGCTTCTTCCTACTCCTTTTCAGACATGACGTTAATTTTTGTTGCTCGTTGAAAGTCAGAGTTACTTATTTATTGTTTTTCTGTTCTTTTTACACATGTATTTTATTTTTAAAATGTTTGAAATAAATAAATCAAAATCAACTTGATAAATTCTAAATTCTGATGTTGCTTACCCAAATTATGGATTTAAAAGTCCATTAGTTCAAAAGGTCAAATGAAAGGGAACCATGTTTAAAAAATATCAAAAATATTTGTTTCAAGCTGTCAGCGCAGACATGGTGTCAAAGGAAAGTCAGAATTATCATACATATACAGAAGCAATGAAAAAGCAAAACAAGGGCAATACCAAACGAAAAATGACAACAAAAACATCAAAAACTAACAAAAAAGAGCAGAAATAAGAAATAAAAACGTTAAATATGACAATAAACTCACTTAAAAATGCCAAAGCTATTACATACGTTCTTTGCGTTAATAGGAAGACTTCATTGGCACGTATTGTTCCACTTCCGTCATGAATACAAAAAGAATTGAGGTCTTTTGATTGGATATTTGCATTCGTTAATGTGGGACTAATGTGAGAAGTAGGCTAACATCAGATTAATAATGAAAACGCAGTAACATCTTTTTCACCAAAATCATAGCAACCAAATGTAACATTTCTGTAGAAAAGAGCAAAATCTGGGAGAGTATTCTCAACTAAACTCAACATTTGAAGTGTAACTTTATAAGACTAAAGAAATGGGAAAGGAGAAACACTACATTACCCGACTGCTTTCACTGAAACGTCACCCGCTGGTTATGTTTGGTCGAGTTGAGCCACCGTACTTGTTGTGTTTGTTTTAGTGAAAGCAAAGATGGCGAACGAACTGGACAGAGTGCGAATCTCAGCTGCGGAACTCCGAGCTGAAGCGTCGAATTCAGTCAATATTGCTGACTGTCAGAAAGGTGAGAGGAAGTCAACTTGATACTAGGAATGAGCACATTCGTGAAAAAGTCGATAAATTCCAACGAATTAGTATCCCAAGTGAGCTGAAAGTACCCTGCGGAGTTGCTAAGTTTGTAACCAGCTAATGTTGTTAGCTAGCTAGCTAACTGCCAGTCCATTCTTTGGTCCCGCGCGGTCCGTTTAAAACGCCCCCTTCAACTATAAAGACACCATATAATTAATGTGCGACTGTTGGCACGAATTAACCATGTTTTTATTATTCTTTGCAGCATTTGTTGTTTTTACTCACTGTACTGTAAGCACATTGGTAGAAAGAAATGGTCCATAGTCTTTGAATGTAACGCTAACGTTGAATGATTTTATGACCGATACGCCTGACTCTTGACATCTAGAAACGTTCGTTAACGTTTGAGAATCAGCTGACGTCAACTAACCGCTGCAGTTATCTTTCGACGACTTTTTATATGTTGTTCTTTTCGGTGGGAAACAGTAATGTAACTTATGTTTCTCATGTTGTGGAAAATATGTGCCGAAAATATGAAAATTGGGAAGTAGACCACATACTCACCATTTTTTAACTATTTCCTCTCGCTTATATTCATATAAATATCGCTCATATAACGTTATATATTCTTTATTGATGCTTCTGTATATTTTTGCTATTTAACGTTACTTTGCTTCTGTAACACCGTAATTTCCCTGTTGTGGGACTAGTAAAGACATATCTTATATTGCATTATTATTTTAGCTGCACGTATCCAGTGTCTACATTTTCACTGCTGTCTGGCATTTAGCTGCTTTAAGGTAATTTCTGTTTGTAAAACGCTGTGTACCTAATTTATATAGTGTTTAGTTGATCGCTTTAGTTTGTTTGCACACGTCTGTTCTCTCTTTGGCTCTGATTCTGAACTTGATACCTCCACTGACTTGGTCCCTACAAACCGTACTTAATTCTTTTTTTATCTTAAAAGGAATAGGTCACCCAAAAATGTCATTACCTACTCACCCTCATGCCAATTGTAGGTCAGGTTTAGTTTTTTAGGAAGTTTCATAGGAAAACAGTGTTGCAGAATTTCCCCAGTTTATGTGAATGGTGATAAGTTTTCAAATGTTAAAAACAACTGAAAGATCTGGATGAATTGTAGACTGGAGAAGAATGAGGACCCTCACATATTCAGAACTTTGGCATTGACTTGGCACCAGAATCAGGTCTCATGACATCCCTAGTCGGGGTTAGGAAGTCAGGAATTACTTAGATACAGTATAAAGTTTTGTTGAATTTGTGCTTTTCATGGGATCTGTTAACAAGAACAGAATATGACTATGTCTTTATTGTGTTGGTGGCACACTTTGGCTTTCAGCACCTTAATTTATTCTTTCTGCGTGTTTTTTTTTGTTTTTGTTTTTTTTACAGAGGAGCAACAGGAGCCTCGTGTGCACAAACAGCAAAGGAGACGTGAGGGAAAGCGCCCTGATCTGCAGCGCTATCAGTCGGCAACTGGACATGGAAGGCGTCAGCGTGACAGTGAGGACGGAGACGCTGGACAAAGTGATCCCCTGGTTGTTGATTCATATGAGCATGATCAACCATCACAGAGTGAGAAAAAGGATGTCTCTGAAAAAGTATTAGAGAGACATGGATGCACAGATGGAGGAATAGCTACAGACAAAAGGGAAGAGGACAAGATGAGAAGTGACCATAGCAACAACTGTAGAAGGGGCAGCCAGTCACAGGCTAAAGCAGAAGTAAATCAAACAAAAAGCTCTGTTGAAAATGACAGAGAACATCAGGAACCTGCTGGAGCTGCCAAGCCAACAAAGAAAGCCCGCAAACCAGACCGAGAATTTTATCAACCTGGAAGCCGGAGGAACATCCAGGGAAAGGACTGTGGAGTTGGAAGAGAGCAGGATAAGCCTCCCCCTAGAAAGCAGGAGCAGAAAACTGAGCAAGAATCCCAGTCGAGTACAGGGGAAAGGGAGGGGAACAATAAAACATCTATACAGAAGCAGGGAGGGAAAGACAAAGAAGCAAAAGGTATACAGGAAGACATAAAACTGTCTAAATCCAGTGAGATGAACAGAAAGCAAGGAAGTAGAGATGTGGAAAAACCTCCATTACCTTCTGATGCTTCAGTGGAGAAAATTACCAGCAAAGTAGAAAAGCTCAGTGTGAAAGAAAAGGGTAAAGCAGGATGTGAAGATGAGTTAAGATCCAGGAGAGGGGAAACCATTGATAAGGATAGGAGAGGCCAAGGAGTAGGGAAAAAAGAGGAAGAAGAAAAGGTGGAGAAGAAGAGGGAAAGGGGAAACCGCAGGAGAAGAGGGGGTGAGAAGGAAAAAGAAAGGAATCAGGATACCAAAAGAGGAGGAGAAGATGAATTGGGTGAAGGAAAGAGCGAACGGGGGAAAGCTGAGAAGGAAAAAGACAAGAGAGCAGCAGAAGCAGATAGGGATAACAAACCAGGTAAGACAGGAGAGACCCACCAAAGCAAAGGAAGAGAGAATCGCAGAGAAAGCAGAAGAGGAGACAACAATAACAACCGGTCCAGAGATGCTGAGAAAGATACAAAGACACAAAGAAATATCGACAGGGCTGTAGAAAGAGCTGATAGAAAGCAACCCAATGCAAACATCACAACACCAACCTCAAAACGCTACTCCAAATCAGATATTCGGCGCGCACGGAATCGAACTTACAGCAGTAGTTCAGCCAGCAGTGTGACCAGCCTGGATGGTCCTGGACGAGGGATGGATATAGACGGTACCAAGTGGCCACGCTTCGAGCCAAGGCACAATAACAAAGAGGGAGTTGCCAATAGCGCGGAAGGACGAAGGAGTCATTTACAAAGCTGGACAACCAACGGGGAATCATCTACAGAGTCGCTGGAAGGGAGTGAGATGAGTGACATAGCAGAAGATAGAAGGAGGAGAAGAAGGGGTGGGGAAGAAGAGCTAAGTGCAGAGAGGCGGAGGGAAGAAAGGAACAGGCCAAAGGGAAACAGAGGTGGAGGTCGGGGAATCCTAAGGGTTTCTCTGGAAAAGCAGTCGGGTACCTCATCACATAGTGGGGCTGCACAACATCACAAGCAAGGCATGGTTCCTCGAGGCAGGGGTGGAGGTATCCTGGTGCTTCCAGCCCGCACAGACATCTCTAATTCACCTGAAGTTGGACAAAGGCTTCTTTTCGGTGGAATTAGGGGAGGAGCAGCTTCCAGGAGTAGAGGAGGCAGAGGAGGAGGAGTGAGGCGACTCTGGGATCCAAATAACCCCGACCAGAAACCGGCTCTTACCACCACCCAATCCTCACAGCATTCATCTCTCCAACAGCCTGTATATCTTCAGACAGGGACTGGATATGGACAGCTTCACTTTCTGGACACAGACGATGAGGTAGCAGGCAGTCCTCCGGTCCAGCAGGGCGAGCACTTTCGATCTAAGCAGGCTGCTGCTATGGCCTACTACAAATTCCAAAACTCTGACAACCCCTACTGCTACCCCATGGCCGCCAACAACCCACATAATTCCAGCACGGCCCCGAGCCAGCGCTATCCATACCCATATCATATGGGTCCCTATCAAGTGGCTCCCACTAACGGTATGTACCCAGGCCCTGGTGTGGGTCAGTACTGTGGCAGTTACAGGGGAACAGGTTATCCTCAGCCAGGTGCAGGAGGTACTTTGACACTTGAAGAAGTGGAGCAACAAGCCAGAGGAGAGCTGGGGAGGCTGTTGAGGGCTGCGGATGCACAGGAGCTCCAGCTCAGTAACTTGCTGTCCAGGGACAGAGTGAGCGCTGATGGACTGGATCGTATGGCCCAGCTCAGGTGAGGTTTCGGGGGAGAAGATGAGTGTTAGTGGCATTTCTGTGTGTGTGTGTGTTATCAGGGTTTCTGCAGGTCCTTTCAACCTCTTCAAATCCAATAATATGACTTTTAGGCCTTAAAGTATAAAATAAATAAAGTATGATTACGTCTCAGCAATATGTCATTCTAACTATTGCTTAGCTGTTAGTGCTAAAAAAAATCTGTTTAAATTGAAAATTGAATCGAGTTGTGACCTTAAAATCGAATCATGGATCTGGAGAATTGTGACACCCTTATTCGTCATGGTCTTGAAAAATGTTCAGTTTAACTTGTTGCAACCTGCAGAAACCCTGTTTATCTTTTACTCTTTTGTTTTAGTCTACTTGTTTGGCTGTCAATTGCCCTTTCGGACTAATTAATAATAAACTCAGCAGAAGTGACCGAGTTGGCATATTGAAAAAGAACTGTCCTGTTATGCCCTTATGCTTTCTAGAGCTGACCTTTTGGGGGTGTATGAGCAGGTCATCCTGTCAGACATCGAGTTGTCAGATGCTCAGAACGTGGATCAGGCTTTGTGGAAGAACGTCTTTTACCAGGTCATAGAGCGTTTCCGGCAGCTACTCAAAGACCCCAACTATGACAACACCCCTCATATCAGGAACATGCTGCTCACACTGCTTGATGAGGTGAGGAATGTGTAGGGAATTCAGGCGAGGCAACATGTGACAGAATAAGGATGTTTTTGGAAGGGCGGCAGCTTGGAGGAGTGTGTGTGTCTAGTGTTTAAGATGAAATCAGATAACAATCTCTTCGGGTACATTACTGGTTATACATCTGTGATCTTTAATTGTTACAGTTGTAAAACACAACAATAAATTCATCATTTTTTGTCACTCTTTTAAAGAATTTTGAATATGAGGAAAACCTGTTAAGTTTGCATGTGTGCATACATATAAAGATGACTAATTCTGAAACAAAGAATTAGTAATTTTGTTCTCGACTGTAACTTCATGTCTGTATTCTCTGTGTTTTACAGGGAGCACTATTCTTTGATGCGCTGCTTCAGAAGCTGCAGACAGTCTACCAGTTTAAGTTAGAGGATTACATGGATGGCATGGCTATCAGGGCTCGACCATTACGCAAAACGGTACAGCAATAATTGTTGTGTGTGTGTTTGTGTGTGCACTTGTGTGTTTAAAGATTTATTGAATAATAAATCTTAAAACCTGATTGTATATATGCATGTGGGCAATAAAAATACTACTTCAAGCTTTGAAAATGTTTTATCAAAGTAATATAATAGCAGTCACGCAACTTATACCTTTTTAAATTTATTGAGTCAATAGTGAGATTACCATATTACAAGCAATATAGTTACAGCAATGTAGTTGTGTGCTACTTATTGAGTTTGTTTTTCAGTTCAATTTTCAGTTGAACTCAGTTTGCAATGCCTTAACTGAATATAACATATAACTGAATCTTATATGTGGTAAATTGATAAATGTTTTTTCCGTGTTTCTGTCCTTTTCAGGTAAAATATGCACTCATCAGTGCTCAGCGCTGCATGATTTGTCAGGGAGATATAGCACGATACCGGGAACAAGCCAGTGACTCGGCCAACTATGGCAAAGCTCGAAGGTATTCTCTCAGTATTATCAGATTTCTTACACACATTGAAGAATACAGGATGTGTTTTGGCATTAAATTTTTGATCTATGCCAGAAGGCTACAGTGTCAAAATCTGGAAAATTAGGTCCAAGAATGAGTGGTCAGGACTAGCTGACCACTGTCTTCATGCCGTAATAGAGAAAGTTACTTCTTAGCTGCATATGACTGACTGGATGAGAACTTGACAATTTAAAGGTAGAAACAGACAAATCTTTTGCAGAGTTTTTCTGATGGTATCTCTTGACTGCACATTTCTATTTTTCTTAGCTGGTACCTGAAAGCCCAGCAGATTGCCCCCAAAAATGGACGACCATATAACCAGCTGGCCCTGCTCGCTGTCTATACAGTAAGTGATACGTAGCTTAAGTAGGGATGGAAAATTGAGAGTTGGACATTTAGCTAAAAAAAGTTCTGTGAAGGCATAATTTGAGCATTTAAGTTTAGCAACGGGGGGGCAAAACTTTATTTTGAGTAGTGGTCTGTTGGCATCTACCCAGTGTTTTGTAGAATCCCTCCATCTTACTCTCTTCCCACCTCTCTCACTTATAGAAGCGGAAACTGGATGCTGTCTATTATTACATGCGCAGCTTGGCAGCTTCCAACCCCATCCTGACTGCAAAGGAAAGCTTGATGAGTCTGTTTGAGGAAGCGAAGCGTAAGGTAAGACACACTTCTGTTGTTAACTTGTGTCACATCATTTGTTTTATTTTTTCTTGAAGCTGTAACTTCTGAAGTTCACATCAGCTCTAACCTAAAGTGACACAGTCTTGATTAGGATACACTCATAAAGAATAACTGAAACGGATAGTTCAGATTACTTGAAGTGAGGGTGTATGAGGTTTTATCCATAGTCAATAGATTACCTACAGTAGATGTCGGTCAATACTTCCCAAGTTTGTAGAAGCAGAGAGGAGTACCAAAATGGAGCTAAGCAACAAAACATATTTTAGCCACTTAAAAAAAGTCCACTTAAAGAAAATTTATATCTGTTTCAGTGTACACTACATTTAGAAAATTTTCACCGATTTATTTTGCCTTCAGACAGCCTTTTCTGGCAGAAAACCGTAGTCGTATTGGCCAAACATGGCTCTCCAAATCAACTAAATTCCACAGGCGATACCAGTAATTTTGCCTCACAGTATTCACACTATTGTGAGACTAGGTTTTAAAAGTATATTATAGATTCACCAAAGTCACACAAGAACACAAATGAACAAATCAAGAAAATGGTAGACCAGCAACTCCTGTGTTCTTCAAGGTAAAATGACTGATTTTGCTTATGGAGTTTGGTTGGTTTGGAGAGGGAGATATTTGGCTTATTTGATGAAGGTAAGTGGGTACTGTGGGTAATACACTGACTATGAGTAAGTTCCACATACGAGCCCACTACGGACAATCCTAACAATCCTTTCACAGTTAGAACTACAGTATGGAAAGGAATCATTATGGACACTAATTATTGGTTGGAACAGAAGTGGTTTGACAGAATTATAATCTCAGAAGGTTATTTAGAACAGAGCTGTCAGTGTAGTAGGGCGGCATGAATAATTATATTACTATTGTGACTTCAATCGATACCTCGTAGATTATTTATGCCTTCCCAAAGCAGACTTACTGATGTTAGAACAAAAAGTCCTTGAGTTGATATAATTATTAATATGTATTGTATAAAGACAAATAAAATTACTTGATCTCTTTGTGTGTTAATTGAATGATTTCCTTAATTAATTACATTATTATTTACAGTAGCTGGTAGGTATGGGAATTTATAAGATTTTATTGATACAATGCCATTATTGTTTCTGCTTATCGATCCAATTCTTTATTGATTCCCTTAAAAATTCCTGTGGATTTTTTGTGTGGAAAAAAAGTAGGCCTATACAAGTTTTCAGTGTCAACAACAAATTTATGAGTCTCTGAACACCGAGCAGTCTAAGTTCTACTCTGTGACAGTTTTACTAATGTATATATTGCATAAAACATTTCAACTAGCCATGTAGCCAGTAGTGAGTGATAGGATTTGTTCAGTTTCAGCAGTACATTAGGTTAAACCAACTTCATCAACATCATAGGAGTACGTATGAAAGGGACCTTACCAAAATGCTCAAACGCTTCTGATAGGATTTTGTATCATTTGGATTGTGATTGCAATGCAAAATTATTATTATTATTATTATTATTATTATTATTTATTTATTTTTTTTATTATGTTACTGTTATTATTCAGACTTGTGAGGTTCACATGCTGCAGATGTAATGCTGAGACACAGTCCTCATTTGGATATACCCATAATGCATAATAATGCATGTTTTTAATGTACAGCTGTTACTTTCTGTTAGTGTTTGTAACGTGTTTGTTCAGAGAACAGTGCTTTATGTTGGTAATTGTCATTGTGCTGGTTTAGAGACACTTTAGTTGACATCATGAGTGAGAGGTCTTGTACATTTCACCAGAGGTGTGGACTAGTGTTCCCAGCACATAGTAAATGCTGTAAAAAGTAAAGGTAATATTTCGTTTTGTATTTAACATTGTAGAGAAGGGAAATGTAGCAGCATGTGTGGACCAAAAATACATGCATATGTGTAAATGTGACTACTCAGGTATCAATAGTGTATGATGTAATCGTAAGTTTGGAACTGGTTCTAAAATGGACCAGGGTCTCAATGCCCATCTGTAGTAGCTGGTCAACTTTAATATGATCTGGTTATTACACCAAGACTTCAGGTAGCACTAGAGCTTTTTGTTTACAGACTTTGCTTTTGTAGGCTGAGCAGCTCGAGCGAAGGAGGAGGCAGGAGAATGAGGGAGGCTCCAGGGGTCCAGCAGTAAGAGGAAGAGGAAGAGGGGAAGATGGAGCACGTGTAGAGATTTGGATTCGGCCCAGCGGACAAGCAGCAACCCCATCGTCACAAAGAGGAGGCAGTGAATCCAGCAGAGACTCTGAACAGGATGGAGAGCTGGGCAGTCTCAGCGCTAGTGATGTAAGATCCCTTTCTCTCATACATGTAGTCTCATGCGTCATATGTCTTAACATGTGTCCACTTGAGGTCACTGGTCATATTTTTAACTGGTATATTTTGATGTTTGTTTTTTCAAAAACGCTTGAGAGACACTAATGCCTGCAGATATCACAGACGACCCACACTGTTTAATTTTTCCTCTCTTCTTTGCAATCTTATTAATTTCCTTTGCTCTAATTTTTGCCTCACACTCAGTGTGTCATCTATATTAATGTCTTTTTACTCTCATTTTTCCCCTCTGTTGTACATTCATTTTGAGTCTTGTCTCTTTTGCACGTATGTCTGTCTCTGTCTTGTAAATGCAATATATCAAGAATGTCTCGACAGAATTTGTTCACTTTGCACAAATGTCCACTTGGACTCGAGGCTGAACTGATTATTTTTTGGTGTTCGAAGGTCACTGTGACCACATGCCTGTCCAGTTCTTGTGAATGTGATATCTCAAGACTGCCTTAATGCAGTTTCTTCAAATTTGACACAACTGTCCTCTTGAACTGATTAGATTTTGGCAGTGAAAAGTTACCATGACCCAACATCTGTCCCATTCTCATGAATGTAATATCTCCATTTCAAGGTCAAGGGTCATTGTGACCTTACTAAACATGTTCTTGGCCATAACTCAAGAATTCATATGCAAGTTATGACAAAATTTCACACAAATGTCTAATAGGATAAAATGATGAAGTGATGACATTTTATGTCCATAAGGTCAATTTCAACTTCTTTTTGGTCTGTTTCTGCTTGTGATCACTCACCATCTATTTACAAAGTGAAATGGGCTGTTTTCTCAACTACCAATATAATTAAATATCCATCCATCAGTTTGTTTGCTGCGTGTTCTGTCAGTGGCCACAATGGTATTTGAGAAAACTGGATCAATTAGATATGTTTTCCTGGGTAACTTGTGTCAGTACCTCCTAAGTGACATTGAGGCAGATACAGCAGATATCTGGAAGATGTACTTTCTCCTGCAGGACGAGTCGACTAGTCTAAATTTAATTTTGCGTTTAATTGACAGAGAAATTAGTCGCCAGGACCATCCCTAGTCTGGAGATGTTTTCTCAGGTGTGTGCATCCAGTACCTCACAAAGAGGAGCCACTCAGATTTAAGTGCCCTATTTAAATGTGGGATGTAGCTTTGTGCGATTTCCATTTTATTGTCTTGACTTTTTAACAAATCTATTTTGCGTCTCTCTGATGGGCTCTGCCTCTGTTCACTATTAGTCATTGTATCCCGTTGGTAGAAGAATCTGCATGCATATCCTCTTTGCTCTTTCAAACGTCAGTAGCCTTTCAGTCCATTTCCTCTCAGCCCTATTGTTCACATTCCCGGGTACATTTAAATAGTAACATCAGCTCCAAACCTCTTCTTGTGCTGTGTCACTGGATGAAGACATGTGTTTTCTTGTCTGTACTTCAGGGTTTATAGCTAAATAAACCTGTTCCCCAAAGATTAGTAATACTTTTCTTTTCTTCATTTGGCCTTCTCTTTTTTCCTCCAGCTAAACAAGAGATTCATTCTGAGTTTCCTGCACGCACATGGAAAGCTCTTCACTAAAGTGGGGTGAGTGATGTCTCATGTATTCTTAAATTCATTAAATTCATTCATTCATTCATTCATGAAAAAATTCTGCCCCTGTGTTTCATTAGTAGTTCCACTTCCCCTCGTTCATTTACCCTCAGCCCTTGATGTGTCATAACATATACATCACGAAGACGCCACTTGGAGAGTGGAGGGAAAGTAGGCAGGGGAAGGAGCGGAGGCTTTCAATGAAATGCACTTAACACTTGTGCACTCTCAGCTCAAACTATCATGGATCAAACGCCAGCTAGTGTTACACTTCTTTTGACGAATCATCGGAAACATCTGAAGATTCATGTCAATGAGGCGAAAACATGCACTTATTAATCAGCTGCATCAGTTTCTGATTAATGTCTGTGATCAGTATCATGATTGTCATAATTAATATTGCCACAGGTTTGTGATATCTTGAAAAACAGCATTTTTTTCATGCGTGAAATTATTGATTAATTGTCCCTGGTAAATAATGAATAGACATAATTTTTTACACCAAATACATGACTGCAATGCATTGTGGGTGATATACACCTCAGGAGTGACCATCGTTGACTTGCTCCCTCAGCCCTCTGATGGCCCATTTCACCAAGTTCACTTTTCGTACAAATGGAACAACACTTATGATGGCGGCAGGGGTTCTTTCAAGGGGAAGTGAACAAGGGCATGTTGAACTACTAATGAAAGGCAGCCTCTTTATGCCTTTGTGTCTGATTTTCTTTATTTTTATGAACGTGCGTGTTTTGCCTATACAGCATGGAGTCCTTCCCTGGAGTGGCGAGCCGTGTTCTGCAGGAGTTCAGGACACTGCTGCAGCATGGCCCTTCCCTACTGGGCAGCACGCACATGCTGCAGATCATCACCATCAACATGTTCACCATACACAATGCCCACAGCAGAGGTAATGCTCATACACACTAAAACGCATTTTGTATTTTGTAAAGTAAACAACTTATTTTTTTTATTTTTATGCAGGTGATAAACATGTATTTTGTTTGTTGTCTAAAATGTTAAACACCATTTAAGAAAAACGTGAAATTTAGCTTGGCCACTGCAGAGTTGATACTGGCTCTTTGACCCACTTCAAATCTTCTTACAGGCAATTTCTTCATATTTGAGCTTGGGCTGCAAGTCATTTGTAATATTAGTAATATTGATATAAAGAATGTTTTGGAAGTACTGTTTCAACTTCTTGTCTCTGTTTTTCAGGTGAAGAAGGAGACGTCCGATCAGTTTTACATGAGCAAAGCACTGCCCTGGGTCTCGGCATGTTCGCACTACTGGTGCAGCGCTGCACAGAGCTGCTCAGAGAGACTCCTGCAGGTACTTGCACACACATACACAGTTAGCTCCACAAGTAATCATTCAGTTGAAGTATCGGATCAGTAACATTATCAAAGGTGTGGCTCTACAGTCATATCCAATTCAAGTACTTTGAAATTAACAACATTAATCAACATTATGGTTTGGGTGTTTTCAGATCAAATCAATCATATCAAATCAACAGTTAAAAGACAAGAATCAAACTACAGCTCCACAGCACATCAGTGAATAATTATTCATGGAGCTTCATACCCTCCTCACATTTTACCGGGGTACATGGAATTAGGTGGTATTTGTGTAAAACTTGTATAAAATGGCTCAACTATATTGTACTCCATTGTACTTAATACTCCCACAACGTAGTTGGAGCTGATGGTAATAACAGCACTAGTCCCACAGATGGGAAACAATACACGACCACAAAGTAGCTCCACTTTGGCCTTGAGAAGATGCAGCCTTTATTCACTGACAAACTTAAAACTAAACTATAAATTTACAGTGTGGTCTTTGTACATATTCTGCCAGGATGACAACTTCACTGCTCACCTTTCCCTCTGCTTGGCGTGTGTTCACGGGTAACTGTCACTGTAGCCAGTAATTAGTCCGCCTCTCACCCTCTGTGATGCTCACTAAAGTTACACACTCACAACAAAATGCTACCCTGACCAGTCGGTAGTCTGCAGTGTTTGTTAGCTTACTTTAATCTTCTGTCCATTGAAACTGAAGCGTTTATAACATTACACCAGAACTGCCTTGATCGCTGTCTGACTTTTTCTATTATGTTATTGTTGTTGTAATTCCTGAATTGCATTGTGCCATATTTGTGCCGACGTAGTGTCCAGGGTTTGCATACTGTAATATTTCCCCAGAAATAGTATGCAACTTGCGTACTACTGTTTCATACTCAGGTTTAGGACATACTAGAAAATGTCACATACTGTTTTAGTTTACTAAATAGCATGTTGATATGGAATTTTGAAAGCAGCCTTGGTTGTATGTACAGAGATGGAATCTTTAAATACACATGCTCTGGTCACATGATGATGCCAATATAACAGAATACCCACAGATAACAATACATAATATTACATCCACATACATGTTTAAAAAAATGTATTAACGTATGGATGAGAACTTAAAAGCACATAAGAATAACAGATTGCTCACCATCATAACTTCTATATGGCTACGCACCTCTATATTCTAAATAGGATGTCCATACAGTATTATGGTACAAAGGTTTACAATATTCAACCCACCAGTATTCACAAAGAATGGGAATAATGTGTACATCTGGAATAAGCAAACAATTGTGAATGGCAATATTTTCATATTTCAAAAAAGATCACAATATCAGTCACACTAAAATTAATTAACCCAAACACCCAAAGGACAACATAAAAATCAACCCATATCCTCATAATGATGTTTGAGATGTTCTTGTTTGATAACTATTAAGTGCTGTGTTTTTTAAAACTTCTCTCTTTCAGATCCAGTCCCCATGGCAGATGGAGAGGAGGAGGAGGAAGGTAAAGGGGAGGAGCTGGAGGGTATGGTGAGGGTCTCTGCCTTCCCGTTGGACCTCAGAGAACTACTACCAAGCATCAAGGTCTGGTCTGACTGGATGTTGGGACACCCAGACCAGTGGAACCCACCACCATGCAGTATAGAGTGAGTACTTCAGATCCGTAATAATTGGTGTTTTTGTCCAGTTTGGGGCGGTGGAAACAAGTGAGCAACATATTACGCATCAATGCTTTGATAAAAATAAAATATTGGTCATATAAACTTTAGTTATTACCTCAGGGTAATCACTGCTAGTACTTTACTGGTAGTAGTGCTACTACTACTATTAGTACCACTACATAATGAAACACACTATACTAGTAGTTCTTTAAGATACTCATTCCTCACTATCACTTGTCTTTTTTCTCTCTATCAAGTGGCTGCCCTGATGTTTGGCAGTGCTTGGCTGACCTGTGTAACATGCTTGCCCGTGTTGACCATGGGGAAGTGCCACTGTACAAAGTTGACACTGACGAAAGTGAGAGTGATGAGGAGTTGACTGTGCTGCAGTTGAAGGAGGACAGGCTACTTGCTGGCTTTGTACCACTGCTGGCTGCACCCCAAGAGCCCTGCTACACAGACAGACACACTGACATGGTGAGTGCAAAGTGAAATATTTAATGATATTGTGACACTGCGTCTGTGGTACATACTTCATTACTGAATATTCTACTGATTAATATATATCCTGGAATTTTGAGGTTCTATCTGTGTTCTGAGTGGCTTTGAGATATTAAGCTTCAACATTTTTGCATTCCAGTATCAGAAGTACAATACATGTACAATATCAGAATCCTATCAAATGTGTAAATGGGCATAAATGCAGACAGAAACTGCTTGGAAGTATGAGGTTCATGAGGCCAATGATTTTCAAGGAACAAAAATAGTTACTCATAATTTGTTTTAAACCATTATATTTGTGTTGTAACAGTTTCTACATGTGTGAGAAAATTAAATCTCATGCTTTCTAGTACACTTTTACACGGTTTTGTCTTAATGTCAGAAATGTTGATTCTGGTACACCAAAATATGACTTATTTCGGGGGGAATCGAAAGAAAAAGTGGATGGATGAAGGAAATTAGTCAATTAGCCCATCAATTCAAATGTAAACTATTTAAGGACCTTCAAGGCTTAATATTGATAAAATTTTAAAAAAGAACTGCAAGATCAAAGACAATCCTTCAGTTTTCATGTTTCACTTTTTATAAGTTTTTTTGACTCCACTTAAAATACTTGAGGTTTCTTATATATTTTACATTGTGTAATGTTTTCTCATGGCTTCTCTGTTCCTTTTTACACTGTCACTGAGCAGTGCGGCAACATGTCAAAGAAGTAGAACCTGATTGGCCCTCTTGTTTGCCTTCGAAGTGCTGACTGGCTGACACAGTTAGAACCTTATAGAACCAAGTTAGAGTTTGACTTTGCAGATACACCCATTTTGTTTTGCCAGTTAAAAGTTCAAAAATGCATAGGCCTTATACTTCCAAGAGGATGATGTGTAGCTGGATTTTTCATGTAATCCTAACCGTCCTGTTCACATGCTCATATATTTTCATCTTCTCTCCTCAGGCAATAGCTGCAGATTGTAAGAGAGTCACAGTGCTTAAGTACTTTCTGGAGGCTTTGTGCGGACAGGAGGAGCCTCTGTTGGCCTTCAAGGGAGGCAAATATGTCTCTGTGGCAACTTCTCCTCCATCTAACCACTCGATGGATACAAGGAGCAGGCAGGATTCTCTAACAGAGAAAGAGGTGATTGTCTTTTGCCTATTTTCCCTCTAATAACCTTTCCTCTTTACTTAGCTAACCCTTTTTTCTCTTATTGCACCCTTGTCTTTCAAAATTTGACCTACACAAATGCATGTAAATGCTAAAATGAAAGAAAGCAGTGAAAGCTGTATTGCTGAAAATGTGTCTTATCCATGTCTGTGTATGTTTGGCAGGCTGATGATGTCATAGTTGAGGCAGAGTCCTCTTTCTCCGCATCAGAAGGAGAGGAAGATGGCGAGGAGGAGGGAGACAGTGAGAATGACATCAGGCAGCTGAAGGCTCGGCGCCACGTCCTCGCCAACAAACTGGCACAGCAACAGAAGCGCAGGGATAAAATACAGGTAAAACTGGCATATTAACAATAAGTATTCAAATTGGGAAATAAATTGTCATGGGCATTTGTTGTTTAAGGCTGGAACTATTAAATGTCAGACATACAGACAACTAAAATGCCCTGTTCAGTTGCTAATGGATTTTTACTGAATGTCAATTTTAAAATAACACCAAGGTGTTGCTATAAAAATGCATTAACCAACAGTTACACCTTCCATTCTTAGGAAAATCCCCATGGGCTAGTGTTGAAATGTTCAGATCCTGTACTGTATGAATGGCAAAAGCATTTCAGATGATGTTGAAATAATTTAAATTGTTTTGGTTTTTTCCTGGTCATACTTGTGTCATACTAAGTATCAGTTGTGTAGGGCAGGTGTATACAGTTATACTAGGGTTTCTGCATGACTTTAAAAAGTGTAAAAACCAGTAATCTGTATTTTAGCCCTTAAAATGTCCTTAATAAGATTTTGAGGGGTTTTAAAAATCAATTGAATTAAGAAGTTAACCTTTTATAAAGTTTGATTAGATTTTGGGGGAAAATTGTATTCATCACAATGTGACAACTACAAAACAAAGCCAATGTTGACCCTGTAACCACTAATGCAAACTGTGCTTGTACTGTTTTGCCAGTATGGATGTGAAGTAGGTCTTAAATTGTGTTCATAATGGTCTTTAAAAGTTCCTAAAAACTGTGCGTTTGTATTCCAGGCGGTGCTGCAGACAGGCGGGCAGTTGGAGCTGGAAGTGAGGCCTCTCTTTTTGGTTCCAGATACTAATGGATTCATTGATCACTTGGGAGGACTGAAGAAACTCCTTCAGTGTGGAACATACATAATAGTTGTGCCACTCATCGGTAAGACTGGAAGCCAAACAAAGAAAATAGGAAAGAAATTAAAGGATGAGCACACTCTCTAGTAAGAGGAATGAAGGAGGATTAAGTTGTGGTGTTGTGACTAGGCTTGCTGTGGTAGAAGCTGTCACTGGTGTTCAGGCATACATGATTACATTACTTGCCCACCGTCCCCACCCTCTAAGCGTGTTATCAATAAATACTTAGTTGGACGATGGACGTCATACTACAGTTATAAACTATATCAATATTCTTTAGCTATTCCACAATACACAATATCTATCTAGATATACACTTTTTCTCTAAATAATATACCATTAGGTTGGGTGACGTAGACAAAATGAAATATCAGTATTTTTGGCCAAATATCTAAATATCAAAATGGTAGGGATCACCATTGGTGCTTTAACAAAATATTAGCACAATGAGATTTGAGAGTCTGGTAAGTTCAGAAGATTACATCACTTGACTCTAATTCAGCCTTCAAAACCTGGAAAGACAACACTTATGCCATATTAGAATATAATGGCATCCAGAATCTAAGACGATATCTCATCCCATCTCATGATCTCAATATAATATCGATGTATTGCTCAGCCCTCAGTTTTCTGTTGTTCAGTACAATTACCATGAAGCTTGGCTTAAACCAAGCTAACCTCGACAGGGAGCTAACATTTCAACTGGCGTGTACTTAATGTTAGCATTACTTTACAACTTGTCTGTGGATTTCAGCTACAGTTGTTTGGGGTCAGTGTGGGGGGATGTTTGATAGATCTGGCAAAGTAAGGGGAAGATCTAAAGATCTAATAATAAAGATCAAAGTTAATGCTCTACAGAGGTCCATACAGTGTCATATATGAATATACGAATAACTTTTCTTGGAAAATGTCTGGTGCAATCAGTAACACTGGTGTTGTCATGAGTTTATTAACCAGTGAGAAAGAATGAGAAGAAAGCCCCATGTGTCTGCTGTGTAGTAAAGAAACAGGGAATCTCTGTTATGTGTGCATGTTTATTTAAATTGAAGTGATATGTGTTCTCTCTCTCAGTGATTACAGAGTTAGATGGCCTGGCTAAAGGCCAGGACAACCTTGGTGGAGGAGTGGGGTCTGGAGGGCGCAGCACTGGCAATCGTGGCAACTACAATGTTAGTGCGGCTCATGTGCGGGCTGTGCAGGAGAAGGCTCGGTTGGCAGTGGCTTTCCTAGAGAAAGGTTTTGAAGCCAGGGAACCGTGCCTCAGAGCCCTGACAAGCAGAGGAAACCAGCTTGAGTCTATTGCCTTCCGCAGTGAAGACACCTCTGGACAGCAGGTGAGATGTTTAATGTTATTTTGTTTCATTACCTTTTGGTAATTTTACTGAAAGCAGTGGTTTACCACTGATGAAACATTACTACAGACCCCATATCCCAAAAAAGTTGGGACATTGTGTAAAATATTAATTAAAACCAGAATGTAAGAATTTGCAAAACCTTTTTCGACTGGTATTCAGTAGAATGCAGTTCAGATATATACACCAATTCTTAATTTGATCCCTGCAAGACATTCCAAAGAAGTGAGGACAACAGCAAAAAAAAAGGAAAGGAAAGTTGAGAAAAAACACCTGTTTGGAAATTTCACAGATAACCAGGTTAATTGGTAACAGGTGACATTATCATGATACTCAAAAGGCTCAGTCATTCATAAGTAAGGATGGGGCGAGGTTCAACACTTTGTGAAAAACTTGCAAAAACTGCATTAAAACTTGACATGACTGTATAAAGGACATTATTAGATGGACTCGTGAACACTTTGAAAACTGTTGTCAGTAAACACAGTTTGTTGCTGCATCTACTAATGCAAGTTCTACCATGCAAAGAGAAAGACATCAACAACATCCAGAAACATTGCTAACTTCTCTGGGCCCGAGCTCATCTGAGATTGTCTGATGTAAAGTTGTGGTTTGAGTCCACATTTCAGATTGTTTTCGGAAATCATGGACGTTGTGTCCTCCAGGCTAGAGTTAAAGGACCCTCCAGATTGTTACCAGCACTTACCTCATCACTGGCATCTGTGATGATATGCAGGTGTGTTAGTGTCCATGGCATCATGGGTAACTGTCACATCTGTAAAGGCACATTAATGCTGAAAGGTACATACAGATTTTGGAGCAACATATGCTGCCAACCAGAGGACGTCTTTTTCAGACATCCCTGCTGATTGCCAAGACACATTCTGCATGTGTTACAACAGCATGGGTTCGTAGTAAAAGAGTTCAGGTAACTAGACTGACCTGCCTGCAGTTCAGACCTGTCTCCTATTGAACATGTGAGGTGCATTATTAAGCACAAAATACAACAACGGACACCCCAGACTTGTGAGCGACTGAAGTCGTATATCAAGCAAGAATGGAAAAGAATTTCACTTTCAAAACTTCAAAAATTAGTGTCTTCAGTTCCCAAACGCTCACTGGCAAATGATGTAACCATGCTCCTGTGCCAACTTTTTGGAACATGTTGCAGGTATCACATTCAGAATGAGTGTAAATTTACAAACAAAACTGTTTGAACAGTAAATATTTTGCCTTTGTACCATATTCAATTGAATATAGGATGAAAAGTATCTGCAAATCATTGCTTTCTGTTTTTATTTGTTTTTTATGCCGTGTCCCAACTTTTTGGGAATTGGAGTTGTACTTACATCTGATGTTTTTGCTGAGACTTACTTTTCTATTCTTTCACAGGGTAACAATGATGATGTGATTTTGTCATGCTGTCTCCACTACTGCAAAGACAAGGCAAAAGATTTCATGCCTGATCAGAGAAGTATGTAACCTTGTAGTAGTGTTGATATGTCCTCAGACACATGGAAACACTTAAAAATTCTTACTACTCTTTGGCTTTTCTCCCATGTACACAGATGGGACAGTGAGGCTCCAAAGGGAGGTGGTACTCCTTACAGACGACCGCAACCTGCGCGTCAAAGCTTTGACCCGCAATGTCCCGGTCCGAGACATCCCCGCTTTCCTCAGCTGGGCCAAAGTGGGCTGAGAACCAGGCTAAGCTGGAATCAAAAGGAACCCAACTGCTGAAGCCTGCTTGCCACTCAGCCAAGGAGAGAAGACACACTTAAAGCAGAGGAAGAAGAATAGGAGATAACAGGGGAGAGGAAATGATTGAGAAAGCGAAAAACCACTTCTTATGAAATACAAGCAAATGTAGTGAGAGCAGGGTGGTTTCAATGAGCTTTTTCCCCCTTGTGATGAAGTGTGTGTGTGTATGTATGTGTTAAGATCAGCGAGCTTCCCCAGACAGACAAGGGAGACTTAATAAGTCTCAGGAAGGCTGGAGTGGAAGGGAGTAACTAAGGAGTGATTTGATTTGGAAGTCGTCTGGTCCGGCCTCAAGCCTCTGCTCCTAGTTAGTGAGTGTACTCTGCAAGCAGTATTAAAATTTGAGGCTAATGATAGAATGAGGCAGAGGGAGGGAGAGTGTTAATGGTCATTTAATTGATTAAAGACAGCGGTAATGAAGGCCATAACTGGCACTTCCACACTTGTCTGAAGGCCCAGTCATATTTGACTGCTTTGGCCTCGACAGCAGAGTGAGTGGAAGCTAGGTGCCGGAGACAAGCACAGCTGGAGGCTCTTTGTCAGAACGGTGAAAAGTGGCTGATTGTAGTGATGGTTAATTAATGCAACCTCAACATCTTCATGCAGGTCCGGTATTTCCTGCTAAGCCAGGAAGTGCCTGATGCCTGTTTGGTAACTTGGGTTGTTCCTCCAGCTTGATGCCAACATTGAGGTTATTGTAAGAAAATGTTCTTAAAGTCAACAACAACAAAAAACATTATTATTTATATTTTTGTTGTTTTTACTTGGTTTTCAGCTCATTTGTAAAAAGTTTTGTTTCCTTCTTTCTCCATTTTGTTGACTGATAATAGGCACCTGCAAAGCCCCACCTCCACCCCCCAACAACAACAACAGCAAAAAAAAAAAAGTGTGAGCCATACTTTTTTGTTTTGTTTTGTATTGGATCTGGGTGCAAAATATTAATCTCTGTTTTGGAGCAGTGTGAGATTTAATATAACAAGACTACTCACTTTGTGGTGAGTTTTTTTTCCCCCCAGTTCCACTTCTGCGATAATTATGGAATTTTTTTTCTTTGAATGAAATTCCGCCCATTTATCTCTTTAAATATGGAGCAGAAATCTTCAAATAGGGTGTAAGTGCTACCACAAGGTTAAGATGGTTTGGTCAGTGACAGTGACTTTGCAGATACTTTATTATCAAATACCATTGCTGACTATTTCACTTCATTTTCTATTCATCTTTACATATTTTCATAATTACATATCAGCCTTTTTGTGATTTTCAGTTCATACCGCCACTGCAGTTTACTTTTTCTTAAAATGTTTTTAATCATCAACGGCCATTTCCTCTTCAGAGTGCGATTTTTTTTTTCAAGGTCACATATCCACTTCAGTTATCTACTCAGCTGAAACAAAAAGCATGAGGTGTACCACCATATATTACAGCCTGTAAAAACAACACCTCGGTGACACATCATCAACAAACATTGAACACAAAGGAAGAATTTGTGTTTGCGTTTTTGCTTGCTCTACGTTGCTTCAGGAGATTCTGAGTTATGTCAGTGTTTGTCTGTGTGCTCTTGAGACTGTCTGGATGCTCAAAATAGATGTAATCTACACCTGTGTCCTCTGTTATGTTACATCATACATAATTCATCAGTCACTCATCTCAGTTTGTGATATGGATTTAAAATAATACTGTATGTGTAAGTGGCTAACTTCCTTTGTATTTGTCCTGTAGCTTTACGGCTAAGCTTATACAGCTTCCATCAGCATTTGATGTTTTGTATTTATGTGAACAGTCTGACAGGTTTTATCATTTTTTCAGCTCCTCTGTTCTGGTGCAACTGTAGTGTTTAGTACAACCGTGTTTCGTGGCACTGCTGCAGTGTTGTAGTGTTGGAACAAAGGTAGTAAATACATAATCACTTTAACACAAATTTTTCATCTTCCATCATTAAAAATGTTTTGAAGCCATTGTTTTTTAATCTCATTAATGTGTAAATGAAGAATATATTATTGTAAGAATAGGCCTTTTTCACAGGCATTTTGACTTGTCATAACAGGAAAGGCCCAGTCGTTACTGATAATGTTAACGATGCCTGAAGTGTTCCAGTGAGCTAGTATTCACAATACCAGCACCCTGAATCTGAAGCAGCTAAATGTAATTCAGCCATGATTCAGTTTTTATTATTTACACCTGTACTTTCTTCTGTGATCTATCAAATGTCTGCTGTGTAAATGGTTCATAGTGATGTTGCTCACAAAATGATATCCTTAATATATTCACTGTATCTTAGAAACATAGAGGGGCAGATCAACAAAACTTCAAATTTTTGCTACTTTTTGGAATCAGTGGAATAGGTCTGGACAAGACATCAATATTATATCAATATTGAGATATGAGACTAGATATTGAGATATGAGACTAGATATCATCATCTCATTGTGTTAGTTTTTTGTGAAAGTCCTCCCTGCAGTATTGTTGCAACAACGATATATCAAGTCTATTTTATTTGTATAGTGCCAAATGATAACAGAAGTTATATCACTGCACTTTTTCATGCAGAGAAGGTCTAGACTGTACTCTTTATAATATGATTTACAGACACCCAATAGTTCCCACCAAGAGCAAGCACTAAGGTGGTAGTGGCAAAGATAATCTTCCTTTTAACCAGCAGAAACCTTGAGTGGATGCTGAAAAATATTGTGAAATTTGATTTTGATGGATATTGTCCAGCTCAACACTGGATATCTGAAGGTCTTATGGTTTTGAGTACGTTTCAATAACCAAATAAGTTACTGATCACTGAGATTAATTAAGCAGATGCAAATGTGGACACAATAAAATTTAACTGAATGCATCTTAAACCCAGATAATCCAAATTATTACAAGAAACAACAAAACACAAAATGCATACTACACAACCAAATCCCTGACATGCCAAAATCTTTACATTTGTGCCCTCATGGTTGTCGAAGATGACACAAATGGGAGCTGTGGAATCAAGGAGCCAGCATATTCCATTTTAACAGCAGTCATATTGAAATGAAATAGTCAGATAAACAAAAGTGTTACAAATGATATTGGTTAAGGATCACTTCCTTTTAGTGTAGCAGAACCTTTCCAGTGAGCCAACATACGTACACAACAGCAGCACCCTGACTCTGTCCTTAAAGTAAGAGCCTTAATTAGTCTCATTGGTAACACCTGTGTTTACATTGCTACGTCATGTCAATATAGCTGCTATGTTGAGTTTTGGGTGTTGCACTTCAATGCAGGAAATGTCTTGATAAACTGATGAAGTTGGCAAACATAGGGAAACATAAGTTAACCATACTGTAATGACAAAGGAGACATCTAGAGATGGGACTGATTCAATCCAGTGTTGGTATCGGGGCTGATAATCTCATAAGGCATTGTTATTTCTACAATTAACAAGCAAGGACAAGTTCAACACTGTAAGTCAATCAGCTGCTTATAACTGTAGGTAAATGTAAAGTTAAGCCTATCATCTTGAAAACAAAAGCCCCCTGCTGTGAAAATACACACTCTGGAGGTTGACTTCACTCACTTCTGCCTTCCAGACGCCATTAGCATATTGCTCAGTTTAACTGTTATAAACATCTACTCCTCCTACAAGATTTTTAATGATTTATTCAGACTCAAACATTGGCAGTCCTTAATATCTGATGACATGTCATGGTCATGTTATGATTCATCACAGTAAATACAGTATATTACATATTCTTGTTTAATAATAATATTAATTATAATCATTATACTTAAAAAAAAAGAGAGATTTGGTTTCAGCATAGTATCATTATGAGCAGATTTCCAAATTCAGACATTGGAATCGGATCAGGACTGAAAGACAGTGGATCAGAGCATCTCTCAAGACATCTGTGAAAAAACAAGTTTAATGACCATGGTCATTATGCTGACATACGTCAAAAGACTGAATTGTTCTGGCTCAGTCCTGATATTCTATTCTTAGAGCTGATGTATGGTAATATGTCAAACTAAGAGTGTTAATGAGGAGCAAGGCCCACAGTCAGTCAGTAACAAAGGCATAAGGTCAGTGTTACATGATATAACTCACGCTACCATAACAAGCAGCTATTGTAAGATAACATCTGCACACAGGCACCATCATCACAAATATGTTCAGTTCTACTTTGAACAAACATCTATAGTTATATTCAGGGTGGATACATGTTTACATTATGCTAGTGTGTATACACTGTGTGTCTGTCATTCTGTGTGTGTGTTGTGTGTGTCAGGAACAGAAAGTTCTGCAGCCTATCCATCCATATCATTTGCTTCAGTATACTTCTGCGCCTGGATACAGACCACACAGGCAGGACCTGATTCCCATCATCATGACAACAGGGCTACCGAGCAACCAATCACAGCCCTCTGAGCCCCACTCTGCGAGCTGATTGGTTTCCCAGCCTGCAGCCTGTTGTGGAATGCCCATCTTTAACCTCTCTGCTGCCATGCACATTGCATACATCCTATATTTTCTCCATGCAGATTACACCTACATGTGTGTAATCCTTTGAGATGTGGTGTCACGTTTGCTCTGACATCACGTGATCATAAGTTGTTTTTCATGCTAGAAGTAGAACATGTTAATGAAAAGTATCTCTGTGAATGTAGAATAAACATATGCCTTAGATACACACTTGTATGCTTTTCTGGTGTAAACATAACATGATGAAAAAGTGACAGTGTCAGAGCATCTCTAGCACATCAATGGACCACTGAAATAACATATGGGATCTGCACCTGTCCACTGTACAGTTTAACAATACATCATATTATATAAGCATGTGATATTATAGAAAGTCTACATGAGTATGAATGTATTTATTTTGTTTTATATTTTCATCCTATTCCATTCTGAATTTAATTAACACCTAGATTGTATTGTTTAGTATGTACTATTACTGTTTACTAGAATAAATCTAATTACTAGGGAGTAAGGCTGGGCGAGACGGACAAAATCAAATATCACGATTAGGGCTGTGTACTGGGAAGAATCTGATGAGAAAAAATGTATCATGATACTGGAGTTATGTTTCAGTATATTGAGACATTCTTTGCAAGGTGATAAATTGCAATCTTTTACATTTAATTTGAGTAAAACTGTCATACTATAAAGAACACACCACCATATGCATAGAATCTGAGATATATATCAAACCAAGTGAAAATGAGCCACTGCTATGAAGCTATATATCACAATATAGTATCTTATACCTATACTTTAGTGTAATTGATGTTTGCTTACACCCCTAATCATGATATTTTTTCAATACCTCGAACTCAATATTTATTGATGTTATGACAGTAGGGATGGTGCATTCACAAAATGTTAACACAATAACATTTTTTAAATAAATAATTATCGGTATTGTGGATATAATGATGACCAAGTGAGTAAAGGCAAAAAAATATGACAGCTAGAACAATCTGGTAAGTTCATAAAGTTACATAGAGTAAGGGATAACGCACAGTGAGCAGGTCATTATTCGTGTCAGAGCCTTTGAATCATCCTGAAAAGGTTTATTTCTCAATAATTACCTGCTTACTGTACATTATCTCAATTATTACACGATTACTTAACAAAAAATGTCAATAATCCCACACAAAATATGAATCTTAAAATGATCTCATTCATTTACAAATGATTTTACTGCTCCTCCACAGTTTTTGGAACTGGGTCCATGGCAACAGTCAGTTTGTCATAGTAACAGTCTGTTTTACATAGAACAGTCTGTTATACAGAAATAACAGACCTCAGAATGCTGTAACTGACCAATCACAATTGAGTATTTAACAAAGCCATGTAATAATAGTCCTAGTAGGTACAATGACCGATGGATTGGTAGCAATACAGCCAGATATTGATCCGTTATTGTTCTGGGATATATTTTTTTTAGCATCGTCAGTCAGTTAACGACAGGCTATTTATAGTTGAGGCCAGCTTAAGACTCAAACTGTTAATCAGGTTAGGAGCTCAGTGACTGAAAGTGCATAATGCTAAACACACACACACACGCAGGATAGAAAGAAATATCTGTTATTCTCTGCTACAGGCTCGTGTTGTGCTGACAGTCAGTATGTGTATTGCTCTCTCCATCCACATCACACACCTATGCATGCAGCTGTTGGGAGGCACAGCAGCAGCAGCAGCAGCAGCACCCAACTCTAAGATCAGGGAGGAGGGGGCAACATTTACCCTGTAGGGGTACAGCTGGACTCTCCAAACCTGTCACACGTGTACTCTCGCTTCTGATGAAGCTGACTGTATCGCTCAGACACTGTGCTTTTCGATTCATTTGCTCCTTGATTCCTACACGATGGAAGGGAGGTGATTCTCCTCGCCGCCATTTTTAGGGAACTGCCTATCGAAGAGAGAAACTTTGCTAGCTACTGCTCTAACGTTAGCAGCTAGCTAGTTGGCCAGTAGCCTGCCTGTGTACCAGCTCGTTGTGACAGTTAACGCCTGACAGCCGTTAGCCAGGTCAGCTCGCCTCATGCTGGTATAAATTATTCGTGTGGCCGGCCAGTAGAGTTACATGACAAAAACAACGTTAACAATTTAGCTAGACTGGAAGCCAGCGTTACCGTCTGTGTACTGGGTAGGGCAATTGTGCGGTTAGATTAGCGAATTAGCATTGCTAACTTATTAGCAGGCAAATTCACACTTTGATTTCTCTGGACTGCATTGCCTCGTCTGTGATTTAGCGTCAGCAACTGCCGTGTTCAGAGTGACGGGATTAACCAGCCACTTCTCAACCTGTGTGGATTCATCTTGACCAGGTGAGTTAAGTCCTGTGCTGACTAACTAACGATTGGTAACGCTAGATTTGTTCCCCAGTGCTACATGCTGCAGTGGAGCTTGATTTCAACATAGCGTTAGTTAGCTCCGGAGCTAGCATGCTAACCAAAAGTTGCTGTGACAACTTGTAAGGTCTGTCGCATCTAGAGATTTTAGGCTGCCTTATTGGGCAACTTCAGTAATTCCTCATTAGCACAGGCGTGTTTGTTTTTAATGCCATTGTAATACATTAACAAATTATGTCAATATATGGGGAGCAGGGCTAGCGAGCTAAATTGTCAGCGATTTGGTTTGTTGTAAATACTGGTAATAGATTGCTTTACCCTAGCTAGCGGCGTTAGCTTGCTAATCCGCTTTATGCAACTATCGTTGCAAGCAGTGCCACTCCCTCGTTTGTGTTTTTGTCCATTATGGCTGTACGTTAAGTGAAACTCGGCTGTGGAGGTGTCTGTTTTGGAAGTTTGGTTATCTGGAAGAGACATCATGAGTCACATACTGTCTGAAGAGCTAGCAGTGTGACGGTAGGTGACATTGGTCAAGCCTCATTCAGTATCTGTCGCATGTATATGTCCTGACATTGTGTTTACAAGCAGCATTAGCTTCAGGAGAGTCTGACAGATCATTGAGATGGTCATTGTGTAAGCAGCCGCATGCAGAGCTCGCATCCATCTGCCGCTGATGGCTGTTTTTGTGCACTGACGTGAGTCGCATTCCTCAGTTTTCTGTGTTGATATTGCGTAACACTGGCTATCACTCAGCAAGCTACTCTTCTGCTTGGCTTATCTGTGACTTCGCCGCTTAACTTATGCATGACACAGTGGATCAGCTACACAAGGATTTAACACAACACTTAGAATGTGATTAAATATCGCACAACGTCAGTGTTGTGACACCAAGTTTACAATTCACCTAACCATGGATCGATTTGTCAAATCTGATGCCCATGGTTTGATGGATGATACACCCAACACCTACACATGCTTTATGCTTTATGTGCCATGTATACTGCCTCTGTTTGTCAAATAAGCACTGCAGTATGAGCAGTCCACCTATCATTGTTGGTGCCTTTAGACTGTGATGAACAGACTGTCCATGTTATAAATGCAGCTTATGGGCTGGATCTGGAAGGCAGGTACAACTTGTCCTCTTACTCTGGTATCACAGATTTCTGCTCGGCTGCCTGTCCTTGCTTTCTTGTGTTCTCTGTAACCTGTACTGATCTGCACACCTGTCATTTGTTCATTTATGTCTCTGCATGCTTGTCAGAACAACAGTGCGTGGCATTCACAGGCTGGAACAGCTCCCCTTCTTTACTTTCAAGGACTTGCTGCTAGCTGATGATGAGAGTTACGCAGCTGGTATTGACTGTGAACATCTCAGTGCAGGAGAAGCCTTTGCAAAGTTGTGTTTTCTTATGTGTCAGTGTTATATCAGGGAGTGCTGAATATGGGCACACTGCATAATGGATTTAAGTGTCTCCCAGGAAAAATGGATTAGACACTGGAGCAAAGCCTGCTCTGCTTGCTAAAGTCTAGATCCAAGTCAGTCAGTGACAGTCAGCCACTGCAGAACAAGACTGGTTCCACAAATATGATCCACTGCAGTGCTGCCACCACAACTTTATTTGTAAGTGATTTGAATTATGTAAGGTACTTAAGAATGGCCTTATTTAGCTTGCTGATTGTAATGCTACAGTGGTTTTATTATAAGAATCTCATTTTTTAATTGGCAAAACAAATGACTAATCTACAGGTTAGGGCTGTCCCCAACTTAAGAGTTTCCTAGTTGAATAGTAGTTGTTAGTCCAAGCCATTAGTCGACTAGTTGTTGCACGTTTATGATATTTAATTATTTAAACATTTTAGAGGGGGCACTAAGCAAGCCGCATGTAAAATGCTAAGAGCAAAAGTGGTAATGATTCTGAATGTATCAGAACAACCAGCAAGGAAACTGAGCATGTTGCTAATTTATTTCAACACAGTATAACATCATGCAAAGTCTTGTTGTACAAAACATGGAAATGAATAACTTCCAACTTCACAAAAACGAATATTCACAGACAGGTCAATACGATGGATTATGAATAATCTCACTGCAAACTCGCTCCTCAACCACTTGTTGCCTCTCCTGTGTCTATATCCTCCCTGGCATCAGAGTCCTGGTCGGAGTCACTGTAAATCACCTTGGCATTGTATTCTTGGTCATCAAACTGGCCTCCGTCCGTCTCAAAGGCTGTGTCCCAATCTAGCAGCATGCCCAGTTTCCCAATTATACTGCTGAAAATACCCAAAGCCGTGGTTGGGATTTTATACAATGGAGGCTCTTCCTTTGGTGCTGTATTGAGCGATTCACAGCATGAATGTCTTCTGTAATCTTTTATCCATTTTTCTGTCTTAAACAGTTGTTAAAATGTTGCTAGCTGACTGGCAGTCCCTGGGTGCCGTGGGTTTAGTCTGGACACTAATCAGAAGCTGTGTTCCTGACTTGTGTGTGACAGTACTGATCCATAGATGTATTAATAGATCCATGCGCTGATCTCAACATAAGATGAATAAAATTTGCTGTGCTGACGGCAATGAGCTTAACTTCGGAGTCCGTATCACATGGCTGTGGTATTGTATTATTGTCACAGCCTTAGTTAGCAGCAGGGTGCGGGTGACTCGCAACAATCCCGATACTTTTGTCTGGGCCTAACTAGCTCCTGAATGGAGTTTTAGAGTTTTTTTCCCCTGCAACCAATGTATTAATGAAAACTTGGCCAATTAAGAATCACCAACTAGTTGTTTAATCAACTATTAGTGGGTAGCCCTTTTAAGAGCAAACTTTCTAAATGATCTTACTAACAGGAAATGGTGTTGACTAACACAGCTGACAGTGGCATATTTAGTGACATGGAAGTTTTTTTTGTTTTTTTTAAAGTGAGGCAATGAAGATATCGTCCTTTCCCATAAAAGGCATGTGCTTAAGGTCTTTGATTGAGACTGGCTGCTGAACAGTTGGAAACCAATTGCATATTTGATGAGTCAGACTGAGAGCAAGAAGAAAAAGGGGAAGGATAGGCACATCCAAATATATTTCAGGTGATCGACAGAGAACACATTCTGTCCAAACAATAAAAAATATTCACAACAGTGAGAGTCTGCCATTTAAAAATAAAAAAAAAGCATGGGATGCACGTAACATTTGAATCCCTTGATCTTGATCAGGGTCCATCACAAATTTCAGATGTTTTGGGAGATTCATCTGAGCTTTAAAAGTTTAAATCATTCTGTCTCAAGTCCATGTTACTCCTACATCCAGAAGTGGTTCCGTATGATAAGACAAACCACATCCACTGTGATTATTTTTCCTGGGTGTTTGGATGTCTGTATGTCTTATTGTTGAAGGTGCCACAGGAATACTGTGTTCTTTTTCTACATAAGTGTGTCTTCTTCAGAGGAAACGTAGTGGGTTGTATGATGTCTGTGACATTCATCCCAACAGGAAGAGTGTAAATGGAGCTCTGTGAGTGCAATGAGAAGGGTCAAATCCTCTTAGTGTTTGGTCACTTTATTCCTCTCTTCTGTCACCATCATCTCTACAACACCACAAACCGGGATGTGTTGCTGTTGTTGACGTTTGTTAGTTAGAGAGCTTTCACTTCCTCCACTCAGTGAAAGCCACATTCTGTAATCAGTCTGGGAAGCAGGAGCATGGACACCCCACCCTCCATCTTGGGGGATAGAAATGTAGTGTGTAAGCCATTTGAACAACAGCGCACATGTAGGTCATGAAATTAACATTGTGAACAAACAGCAGTGATGTTGCAGTGTTGTTTTTATTGGATTGGGCATTTGGGTGATAATCTTTGAAGCAGAGATGCGCCTAACCAATCCTTTCTCCCTCAATATCAAATCCAATTCCTGGACTAATTGTATTCATTGATTTAAGCACAGATCAGATACACACAGATTTTAAAATCTGTACACCTCACAGGAGCTGATTAGGGTCATTCTTCTATGTATAAGGTTGCACAAGGGCACACGCAATTTCTGACTTGTTAATGGAAATGTTCTTTTTAGGCTTGTGACTGTTTCAATCATATTGTTAGAAAGCTGCATTGTTACAACTTTATAGAGAGAGACTAAGAATTATTTCATGTGGACTAATTACATTTGGCTAATAGATAATCATTTAATAAGATGTCTCACCTCAGTGCAGTGCTCCTACATTTGAATTATTTAGTATTACAGTAGGGCTGTGACAGTACATGTATTAGTTCTGAGCCATTTGGTACAGGATGTTCGGTTTGGTATCAAACTTCCACGGTTTGGTACACCCTGTGACCCAAACAATAACTGTTAAAATGTCTGCTGCCTTTACACACAAAAGTTTTGTCAGTGTACCGGTTGTTGTCTATCACCAGTAGCTTGCTAGTCAGCTTAGCCCAGGTAGCCGAGCTCCTGTAGTCTGATATGTCGTTCGGTTATATTGGTGGAAAACAATTTTCATTGTCAATTATTCTGTTGATTTGTTTTTTGTTTTGTTTTTTTGGATTAATTGATTAGTTGTTTTGTTCAGGAAATGGTGAAAAATGTTGATTTGTGTTTCCCAAAGCCCAAGGTGACATCCTCAAATGTTTTGTTTTGCCCATAACCCAAAGATATTCAGTTTACTGTCACAAAGGGCAAAGAAACCAGAAAAGATTCACATTTAAGAGGCAGGAGTCTGAGAATTTTGACTTTTGTTTTTCCTAAAAAAAAATAGTTGCAGATTAATTTAATTATTGATTAAGCGGCAAATCCTTCTCCTCACAGCGTTCAGGTAGCTTCTCATTGTAGATTCAAACTATGCCCAAGCGATATCTAATGCTGTAAGAGTGTTAATCACTGCCAATATTCAACCATACAGTACTTGGTTGTAAGGATGCATAGTTGATAGAATATTAATCTCAATCAAGATTTTGGCTTCCCACAATTAAATGTGCGTGATTGACGACAATATTGATGTTTAACTCAAAGCTGCATATCAAGTCAAGTGCTTCCTAAACTAACAGCTAGCCACCCTGTACCGGCAGCCTGTGCAAAATTTCCTGGACATTGCCGCTAACGTCCAGAGTATCAGAGTAATGCATCCATAACATCAATGCTGTACAGCGTGTCAGCGTATCAGGGCTCTGTTGAGTTATTTTGGGTAAAAAGTTTTGGTAGCCGACAATTTTATTCATATTTTGCTTCTAAGAGATGCACTGTGACTAGGGAAGAAATTTATTTTGATCTACAGACACAACATAGAACTGACAGTGGTGTTCTGGTTATATAAATGTAAAAGTGCTTTAAAAATATTTTGTCTGTTGTGCTGCTCTGTATAAACAAGTGCAAGCTGTGGTTGTTCAGGAATTATCAACAGGTGACATTTGTGTTTTTCGCAATGTGGCCAAGCGGCCACTGTATAATGTTTAAATTTTTCTAAATAGATTACAAAAATGTTATTTTTTTTAAAATTCTTTGAAAATTCTTGTTTTCATGACTGTTCCAAAAATATACTGAACCGTGACCCCAAAACTGAGATAGCCTACAAAGCAAATAATGAAGTTTGTGTCCCGTTACACCTCTACAATACAGTATTTAGCATCTTGCAGAAGAACATTTTGAAAGCATGTTGAGGTGTGTGTGTGTTTGTGTGAAATGAAGCAAATCAAAAATGACAGCTGTGTTCGAACGGTTCTGTAAAAAAACAGTTTACACACCTGCACAGGTGAGTTCAGATATTCTGCTTGATGAGATTTCTTTTCAGGTTGACATTTAAGGTTGAAGTTTGCTGAGGTCAGCTCCATGTATCTGAAAGTATCTTAACAGTGGTGTAAGTTGTCCCATCTTGGCAGGTGCAACAAAACCAGGAAAGTCAGGGCGATGTCAGTCAAGTATAGTATACACAGAGGAGGTGTAATCTATGGATGGATGTGTAGGAGTTCTAAAGTAATTTCATATGTTTACTGTGGTTGCTGCAGAGCTCAGTACTGTTGCAGGAATTATAACTTTCCTAATACTTTTCAAAATGGCTTTTAATCAAGTATTATGAGTGGCTTGGAAACCATTTATAGTACAATAGTCAAAATAAAACAAGGGACATTCTGTGGTCTGTGCGGATCACTCCCATAGTTCGGCCTGCATGTGATCTGCGGACTTAATGCAACCATCATAGTGTGAAATACTATTGCTGTTACTTTTTAAAGTCATTGTGAAAATGATAAATAATATGATATAATACAATAACGTAAGAATTCTCTAAATCTTGATGCAGAGCTGAAAAGATGAGACGGATGCATGCTGTTTAACTTTGAAGTGATTGAAATTGTGATTTAAAAGCTGTCATCTTCACCTTCATCAAGTGAAATCCCAACCATGACTTCAGGCATTTACCTCAGTGTGACTGGGAAACTTGGCATGCCTGTCGTCATAGAAATTGATCATAAGATTGTGATATTAATATAACTATCTGCTGTCTTAACCTCTACACACAGCTCTGCTCAGCTCTCCAGTGCAGCTCTGTCTGCCTGTCTGTGACAACAGCCTTCAGTGTTGATTGGCTATTGCTTGTTAAACTTCTAACCAGTCAGATAGTGCTGTGGGTGGGACATTGAGCCAGACTACAGAGTGTAATGGTGTATTACACTGTGTGTAATTATCAATTAAAAGTACTAGTATACTGTAATACAGTAGAGTATCCGAATTATCAGAAAAAACGATCCAGTCTGTGATTTAAAAACTGTGATACAATCGAAACTGTGACTTTTGTGATCCGTTGCACCCCTATATTAGAATGTGTTAGGTATTATATAGTTGTTATGGATTTTAACTTGGATGGATGGATGTTCAGGCTGGGCTTTAATAATCTTTTCCTGAAATTCTGCCTTTCTCATCTTGTACATGCTTTCTCTGTTATTTTGATAAACCAGCAGACAGCAGGATTGCTGCAGGGTTGCTCCTCTGTAGCTGACCTTGTGTGGCTAAGAGAATTTCACTATGAGGATCAATAAAGTATTTGATTATTTATTATCCCTCTCCATCTCGTGCTTTCGCTTGTTCCTCTCTGTGACACCACTTGCTACTCAGCCTTGTGTGTTGGTTGCCTCTTCATTAGGCTTCTCTGTGATTTTACAGTGCAGGGGAAATCAATTCACATAATACAGCAAGAGAGAATCCATTTTCTCGAGCAGCAAAGCAAAACAACTTTCGGTGCATTTCTTGAACACACTGTTCTTTGTGATAATGTGTGTGTGTGCACGCACGTCTTGCAGTCCAGTCCATCTCCTCCAGATTCAGTCTTGTGACTTCAGTAGTCAGTGCTCTGTTTCATTTTGTGTGAGAGAGAGATTGTATTTTTATTTTTCTTCCTACACACTCAGTCTGTTAGAAATGTACACTCTGGATACTGTACACACTGTACTGTACACACACACAGTGTGTGTGTGTATGTATATATATGTGTGTGTGTGTGTGTGTATATATGTGTGTGTATATATATATATATATATATATATATATATATATATATATATATATGTATATATATATATTGTTTTGTTTTGTTTTACCTTATGCTGGGCTATAACAAACATCTAGTGAATAAAACCGTCCTAAATTTTGAACAACTCTACCCATTATGTCCTGTCAATAGGGAAAACTGTTGTTCTTTCTTCAAATGATTGTTTTCAGTTGGTTATGCTTTTGAGTTATCCCACCTCCCTATGTTTGTGCCATTGAATTATCCACCTTCAACAGGAAATAAAATTAAAGAATCATTATGCTCTTAAATACAGTTTCTTTTCTTTCATGGCCACCTCTTACTACATGACCCTGGTTTCCCATTGGAAAAGACTGTGTAACGGCAAGGTAAATAGGTGAAAATATTCTAAACACGCTGTGTTTATAGATTTTTGACAAATAATCATCAGTAGTGTGGATATAATCGCTCAGTGTGTAAAGGCAAATCAACTAGGTAAGTTAGGTTTGATAAATTCAGAAAATTAATCACATTACCGTAATGTAGAACAAGGAAAAGACAACGCAAATGCCATATTACAAAATAGCGAGATCCAAAATCTAAGATGATGTCTAGTCTCATATCACGGGATTGATATTAACTGACTGGGATGACTCATTCGAACCCCGAAATTCCTAATATTCATTATTAGCATTGGTTAAAAATAGTGAAGACAACATAATCTAAAAAAGCTCAGTGTAGAAACGAAGTTTGAATTCTACTTTATGAAGGTCTGATGACCAAATCATCATAAATGTTGACAGTGGTTCATTTTTGATTCTTTCATAATGCAGTGGTTGCAGAGGCATTACAGGGGCAATAAATGACCAAGGAGTGAAACTAAAGCTGAATAGACCAGTTTCAAACCCAGGTGTAAATAGAAACTTGCTGGAAGTGAGTCATAATTTATGTCATTAAAATGTCTATATATATCTGTAAAGAATAGAATTATTTGGGAACGCTAAAGAAACAAGCTTCGATGCTGACAAAGATTTAATAAGAAAACAAAACAATATGTAAAATACAAGATGAAAGACTTTGGACAGATAATAAAAAGAATAACGACATATCTTGCTCTCAAGGCCATTCTTTAAAAAAAAGCTGTTTGTTTCCTCACAATGTTATTTCCATTATATTAAACTTGGTGCCTCTCTATTTCTAGTTTCCCCTGTATTACTGATAAAATCTAATATCCTTACACATCCAGAAGTGCGGTAACCACTGCTGTAATGTCAGATTTACTAGGCCACCATACTACACACTGAACGATTTCGCATCAGAATAGCATTACTTTTAAAATGAATGACTATTAGAGAATAGTCTAGCAACTAACTCTGGGGAAATGAGATCGTGTCTTTACACCAATTAACAAAATCTGTATGAGACAAAGGACAAAACCTATCTGAATATTGCTTTCATTGGGAGAAATTAAATATACAATTCAGAAGACTAGGTTTCATCTGTCCATTAATGGCACTTAGGACCACCATACAAAGAATCATGTAATCAAACAAAATGTGATGCCTAATATTACCGACAGTAATAATAATAATCAGTAAATGCTAATAAATAATACTATGCCCGTTAGCAACCTAGCTTGTGATTTTATGGTCTCACATTGTAGCCATGACTGAAATCAGTGCTGAATTAAGCAGAGTATTTATGAGGAAGTACAATCACATGGTGGGAAAAGTCTTTCAGCAGTTCTTTAAAAAAGTATTAATAACATTGTTTTGTTGTTGCAGCTGATGTTTATGCTTTGTCAGTATGTCTTGCTGTTTTGTGGGGCTGAGACAGTCAATATTGTTTATATTAGTCATTTAGAATACAACAGTGATTTTACTGTCAACAGTACTTCCAAGTATTTCTGCCTTTCACACAAAAATAACCAAAAGCCTCAATCAAGCTTGTCTTGATGGAAATTTATATATATACACTTATATATACACACTTTGAACATATCTCATAGTAAATACTTAATTTTATTTTAGTACATGGCTTTGTTAAATAAAAATTTGATTAGTCAATCACAGAATTTAAGGCTTGTTATGTCTGTATAGCAGAACATTGATATGGTTAACAGACTGTTGCTGTAGACACAATTCTGATCATAGAATCTGGTGGAACAATAAAATCATTTGTAAATCAATTTTATTTGGTATTTAACCATGAAATAAGTGAGACAATGTACAGTGAGCAGGTCATCAATGTGAAATAAACCCCTTTATAGTGACTGAAGACTTGTCCACCCTGCATCACCCTATTGGGATTTTTTTTGCAATAATGACCTGCTCACTGTACATTATCCTGTATTTAAACAGCATGAAGTTCTGCAGGGCTCTCTCAAATATACCGAATGTCAGATTTCACTATATTTACCAGTTACTATTATAACTTGAATCCATAATGACTTACAAAATTATTGTATCATTCTTATATTCCCTCTACATGGTTTAGTAAACTGTAAAAAAAAACATGTTGTATTGTGTCAGATTGCAACACATAATAAGCATTGCTCTCATGTAGGCCTATTGCTCAACACTGGAACATGGTTCCTTGCTTTGAACACCAGTTTGATTATTTTCTGTGATTTTTGCACATTGTACATTTGCCTTCTTTCACTTTTTCTTTTGAATGTGGTTGGAAAACCGTGCAAAAACCACACGAGACAGCACTCCTTGCCTCGTCTTCAACTTTCTATGGGGCTGCTATATTAACAGTGCATATTCAAGAGCACTGTGTTGCTAGAAAATCAGTCATTTCCTCACAAAGTCAGATTGAATGTCATGTCTATACAGGATAAGGCAGTGCTTGCTGTAAGTCACTGTGCACAGACACCAACTCAAGATAAGAGAAACATTCTGAATACTCAGTTTTACATGCACAGTTGCATTAACCTACCCTGCTTTCGGAAAGGAACTATAAACTTTGATTTTACAGAGCTTCTTTCAGTCACAATTTGGTGTTGTTGGGACACATTTAGAAGCCAAACATTATGTATTACAGTGCTTATCTAAAAATGCTGTAAGTATTTGTGGAAAACTCAATGTTCACCAGAATAGAATTAAAAAAAGAGTAAAAAAGACTTGATCGCTGTTCGTGTTACTAAGTTTGTTCCCAGCAGCAGTTTTTAGCTTCTCTCCACTAAGATGTTTATTGTCCTTGAGGGCAGTGTGTCTTTGTATGAGTTTCACTCTTGTCTTTTTTCCTCAGTCAGCTGGGTAATTTTGTCAGCAGGACAAACCTTGTGACATTCAGCCAGTAGTGCGGTTTTGGTACAGCAAACCGTACTGATAACTGTAGCCGGCTAGGTTAGTGGTGTTGCCGACCCGAAAGAGGAAACTAGCAGTTTTCCCACTGAGCGTTTCTCTAATGATATACGAGTGGTGTTCGGGTATTGAGGGGATAGCTGCCAATTTCAGTTTGCCT
>JAJHUR010087507.1:0-33185 GCA_027495735.1 Lutjanus campechanus | reverse complement strand
TGTTCAATAGGCATAATTGTATAATGAACAAGAAACACAGGGTATTGTTACAGGACTGGGGTCACCCTTAAGCTAACACAGATTATCTTTCCTCTTCTTAAATAAAATCCTCATGCACACATTTAATGTGAATGAAATTAAAACACATTATACAGTCAAATACCATTTTTAAATGTTGGATGTGGCAAATGGAGTGCATGAACACATGAAATTGTTGAAGTAAAACATTAGAGAGAGAGTTCTTCTGGAGCCCTGGGCCTCAGCGTCCATTCCTGCAATGCATGCGTTTGTAGTGTATCTTTGTCTAGTATATCCCCCCCGATAGTTGAAGATTCAAATCATCAGTCGGAGGCCCCTCAGTCAAGTGAGAGTCAGTCAGTCAAGTTTTCAAAATGATTCAATCAATTGAATGAGAAATTATAAACAGCCTATATTTTTATATTAGCTGTAGAAACGGAGCACAGGTGACATACTGTCAGTCGCTTAACACCAGAGTGCACATCAGAGCACACATGGCAGCTTACTTGTTTGCTTCCTTGTTTTTGCCACAGACAGATTATTATTGCAAATGTCTGATGACATTATGGAAAGGATCACTGCAGTGAGAGAGCTTCTTTTAAAGAATAAGATACATTTTGATAAACCAGAAATAACAGTTTTATTGCTCTCCCCATTCTCACCCGCTCCCTTTGCAAAACTGTCATTTTAACATCATCATGGTCAGCTTCATTCAAACAAAACTGACAAAAACAAAATAAAACTCACTAAAAACTCCTTGGTTCATTTTTCCACTGTTTCAAAAATCATCAACTCTGGTTGAAATAAACTCTTAGTCCACGGCACGAAGGAGTGCAGGGCGTGCAGGTCAGGTGAGGCCAGACAGCGGCTGCAGTGCTGCTGCAGCATGCAGAGAGAAGCTTCACTGTGTTGGGATTTTGTAACTGAACCATCTCGAAGATGAACACTTTGACGCTCACTGACTTAAAATCTGATAGAAAATCTGACAATCAGACTGTTACTGGCAAAACATACTAATGCACGCTGATACAGGAATTTAGTGTGGCAAACTAAATTGAATAAAAGAATGAATTATCGAACATTTGTGTTAAAGGGCCAAATTTTATTCATGATTAGCAAAGTTAGATTGACTGAAAAAATATTGAGTCTGGTACAGGCCTAATTTTTGGTTTGCATCATGGTTGGAATTTATTAAGAGCAGATTTTGATAAAATGTGACTTCAGTCCATCATGTTTTAGATTTGGATTTGTGTCACAAGGTTAAAGTTGTGCTGAGATTTCCTCCAGTCCTTTCAAACACCTGTCTCTTATACACATCTCTTGATCGCTGTTCATGTTACTAAGTTTGTTCCCAGCAGCAGTTTTTAGCTTCTCTCCACTAAGATGTTTATTGTCCTTGAGGGCAGTGTGTCTTTGTATGAGTTTCACTCTTGTCTTTTTTCCTCAGTCAGCTGGGTAATTTTGTCAGCAGGACAAACCTTGTGACATTCAGCCAGTAGTGTGGTTTTGGTACAGCAAACCGTACTGATAACTGTAGCCGGCTAGGTTAGTGGTGTTGCCGACCCGAAAGAGGAAACTAGCAGTTTTCCCACTGAGCGTTTCTCTAATGATATACGAGTGGTGTTCGGGTATTGAGGGGATAGCTGCCAATTTCAGTTTGCCTAAAAACAAGACAAGGACATGAGGTTGAAAAAGGTGGAGAAATTCTTTAAGGCTGCATGTTGCTGGTTGTCTTTTGGCTGCACTTTTCCTAATTAGAGGAGAGTGCTTTACACATTTCCTTTGCAGTCTTTAGACATACTGTATGTGGTCACCAGTGGAATTGTATTGTCATGACATATAACAAAATGTGTCTTCGATTAAATTACTTTATGTGTGATTTTGTAAAGAGTGGCCACATTATGACCAAGGCCCTCATCCCTTAACTGATGAAGTGGAGCTGCTCAGGAACCAACAGATCAGACTGGTTACACTACGCAGCTTCTGGTTGTGTATGTGCATATAGACTTCACAACACGATATCTATCCATAATTTTATGTAAGACCAGGGCTGTACAGAACAGTTTGAATCTTTGATTAAAACTTGGACATTGAAATTCTAAATCTGGTTTTGAAAGTTGCGCAGAATTCTTGTTTTGTTTTTCTTTTGGCATGTCTGTTCATCCTCTTTTTTTGTTTAATGAATATAACTTGCCAAACTCATTTAATCCATTGAATCATTTTATTCAAACTGAGTATTTTGTTCAAGGATTTTTTATTATTTTTTTACTGTGATGACATGACAGAAATGTGAAGCTTCATTTAAAAACCTCAATAGAATCTTTAAATCTAAAAATATATATATATTTGGTCCAGTCCTACAAAAGACAGATTGCTGTGAGGCAAAGGATGAATGACTTTTATTTAATCTCATGCTAGCATAATGTATGCCCAAAAGGTATAAGTATATAATTAGGGAACAGAGGATGATGTGAGTTTGCAAGCTTAATTTTCTAACCATAAGTCATGTGAAATGGTAAACCTTAAATAAACCTTGAAATTATTTCACTATTCATTCTAACTTTAAAAGGGTGATGTGACAAAACAAGTTCAGAACACACAATGCTCACATACACACAGCGTTTATCTCGCATGCATGTTACATGAATTAATTAGAGCAAAATTGATGCATCGAGTACACAGTAAAAATTGACCCCAGGTCCTCTAATTGATCATTTGATGCTGCTCACCCCTCATTACTGTAGGCCTCCTCATAGCTGTGGACATGAAATCAATCCCTGAGCTGGGATATTTGCATTGCCCAGTCATTCCAGTAGCTGAAGCAATCTGAACTGATGACTCTGCAGTTAGTTGATTATATTAGGGTCAGCACTTGAAGGTGTGACCAGTTGCTAAAATCGCTGTGTTTAAAGTACTTCAGGAGCCCCTGACCTTTCTGAAGACACTTAGTGTGTGCTTTCCTCAGCCAGTGTGGTGGTGAATGTCACCAAGTGAGGCATCAGTTGTCTGAAGTTCTCTGACCATGTCTTTTACAAATTTTTAAACATACCAGTGGGATAGAGGTACTTATATATAAGTCATTTGGTGGACTGTTCAATAGGCATAATTGTATAATGAACAAGAAACACAGGGTATTGTTACAGGACTGGGGTCACCCTTAAGCTAACACAGATTATCTTTCCTCTTCTTAAATAAAATCCTCATGCACACATTTAATGTGAATGAAATTAAAACACATTATACAGTCAAATACCATTTTTAAATGTTGGATGTAGCAAATGGAGTGCATGAACACATGAAATTGTTGAAGTAAAACATTAGAGAGAGAGTTCTTCTGGAGCCCTGGGCCTCAGCGTCCATTCCTGCAATGCCTTTTTCCAGCCTGTGTATCACAACATTTTGTTTTTGCATGCGTTCGTAGTGTATCTTTGTCTAGTATATCCCCCCCGATAGTTGAAGATTTAAATCATCAGTCGGAGGCCCCTCAGTCAAGTGAGATTCTTCAAGTTGAGCAGTCTTTTTTTTCCTTTGTCAGTAACTGTGTACATTACTATAACAGGGTAAAATTGATGGAAGTTTTCAAAATGATTCAATCAATTGAATGAGAAATTATAAACAGCCTATATTTTTATATTAGCTGTAGAAATGGAGCACAGGTGACATACTGTCAGTCGCTTAACACCAGAGTGCACATCAGGGCACACATGGCAACTTACTTGTTTGCTTCCTTGTTTTTGCCACAGACAGATTATTATTGCAAATGTCTGATGACATTATGGAAAGGATTACTGCAGTGAGAGAGCTTCTTTTAAAGAGTAAGATACATTTTGATAAACCAAAACTGTCATTTTAACATCATCATGGTCAGCTTCATTCAAACAAAACTGACAAAAACAAAATAAAACTCACTAAAAACTCCTTGGTTCATTTTTCCACTGTTTCAAAAATCATCAACTCTGGTTGAAATAAACTCTTAGTCCACGGCACGAAGGAGTGCAGGGCGTGCAGGTCAGGTGAGGCCAGACAGCGGCTGCAGTGCTGCTGCAGCATGCAGAGAGAAGCTTCACTGTGTTGGGATTTTGTAACTGAACCATCTCGAAGATGAACACTTTGACGCTCACTGACTTAAAATCTGATAGAAAATCTGACAATCAGACTGTTACTGGCAAAACATACTAATGCACGCTGATACAGGAATTTAGTGTGGCACAAACATTTGTGTTAAAGGGCCAAATTTTATTTATGATTAGCAAAGTTAGATTGACTGAAATAATATTGAGTCTGGTACAGGCCTAATTTTTGGTTTGCATCATGGTTGGAATTTATTAAGAGCAGATTTTGATAAAATGTGACTTCAGTCCATCATGTTTTAGATTTGGATTTGTGTCACAAGGTTAAAGTTGTGCTGAGATTTCCTCCAGTCCTTTCAAACACTGGCCATCAACTCAGCCAAGCAATTTCATGCTGTGCCGGGATCAGGGTGTCTCATCTTGTCCTTGCTAACACTTCTGTCTTTCTCTCTTTGTCTCCCCCTCACCCCTTCTGTCCATCTAGGCGCCCATGTGCTGGTTCCCCAGGCCCAGCCATTACCGCAGATGAATCTTCAGCTGCTTTGGCGTAGCTCAGCACCCAGATAGTCCCATCCCCTTTGTGTGGGTGATAAGGGACTACATAAACCAGGATGCCCTCCTCTGTCAGGGCAGGGAGCCTGAAGGATCCAGAGGTGGCTGAGCTTTTCTTCAAAGAAGACCCGGAGAAGCTTTTCTCTGACCTTCGAGAGATTGGCCATGGCAGCTTTGGTGCTGTCTACTTTGTACGGCAACTACATCCTCACACTGACTCACACACACAAAAAAATGCTCTCAAACTTAACTGTGGACTGTGAAATTCTGGTTGTTAATCAGGGACGTGATCAGTTAAATACTTCCAACACTGTGTGAAATGTGTATGTACAGACTCAGAACTGACAGACACATGGTGTAGTTGAAGCGATCAATTTTGCGATCTAAATTTTGTTTCCATATTTGATTAGCTGCTCTATGCCTTTCTCTGAATAATGCAGTAACTCAAGGCAAATTGAAATTGAACAACTTAATTAAACTTACATTTCGTGAGTGACCTTGCAATGTGCCAAAGTTTGCTTCACAGTCATGCTAAAGTGAAGCTATTTGATCTTTAATAAAGAACAGGAACGATTAGAACAAAGTTATTTTTATCAGCCCATGATGGGGTTTAATAGCACCAAGGTACAGTGCAATGATGTGACTCAGCCTCGCTGTCTGATCTGACTTCAGTTCTTGAACACTGCACACAGTGTGGTTAAAAAAAAATGTCTTGAAAAACCACATCCTTCATGAGAAACAATGTAGAGAGAATTAGATGCACTGTATTTTCTGGCTCAAATGTGATAACTGACCATGTATGTTACTGATAATCTGTGTTTCCCAGGCACGCGATGTGCGCACGAATGAGGTGGTGGCAATTAAAAAGATGTCCTACAGTGGCAAACAATCTAATGAGGTGAGACGAGATGGATTTCATTTATATTATACTTTGGTTCAGGTTATGACCATCAACATGTTTACAGCATTCACTCACTGTTAACTTTATATGCTTGTGTTCATGGTGACATCACAATGTGAGTCATTGGTTACTTAACAAGAGTTCAGCCTGGTTTGATCAATGTAGAGAGAGAATACAGAGAATAAAGGAACAGACCTTGAGCTTAGCTATTTAGAGAACCAACAAGTGTTTACTCAGCAGCACTTCAGCAGACTGCTGTGGTTAAAAGGAAGCCATAATTTCTGTTGAATGGATTCTTGCTCTCAACATGCTTTGACATGAAATTTGTAGCTTGTAAATTCTTCAATTAAAAGTGACCTTTTCAAAAATGAAATATCACCATAGTACTTGTATTTTGGTTTGTAAATGTATCAAACCATGACTGCTGTGCGCTTTAATACACCTCACATCAGTGTAGCTGCAGCAAATAGTCCACAGCAGGGAGTCAAACCAATGACCACTGTAGAGGGCTGACAGCCTCAGTATATGGGGTGTACACTCTACCAACTGAGCTACAGAGGAGCCTCAGAAATGTAATTCGTTGAAGTAATCTTGTATCAGTCTCTTGAAGTAATTTCAGGTAGTCCAAGGCCAGATAAAGAGCTGCTTGCCCACAGTATTAATGTTCTGTCATCGCGGGTCTGATTTAAAATCACTGAACCTGACGGTCTCAACAAGGTCACCACCATGTGCTCACTTTCACCGTTGTTGTCCCAGATACACTTCACTCTGCTCATGATTTCAGATTAGCTATAATCAGATTATACATAATCTGTGAAGAGAAACAACTTAACCCTGTTTGGACTGAAAGACAACCTTCTACACACACACACACACACACACACACAAACCTTTAGTGCAGAAAGCTAATCAACGCATTGCCTTCTTTATTTTTTGTTCCCCTCTTTCCCCGACAGAAATGGCAGGACATTATAAAGGAAGTGAAGTTTCTGCAGAGGATCCGGCACCCCAACAGTATAGAGTACAAAGGTTGTTACCTCCGTGAGCACACAGCATGGGTGAGTCAACCTGTTTACATGCACAGAATTGAAAGATTATTATTGTGTTATGTGTCCATACCTTGTTAATCTTGACTTTATCTCTTGTTTCTAGCTGGTGATGGAATACTGTCTGGGCTCAGCTTCCGATCTGCTTGAAGGTGAGCAGGTTTTTCATATTTTTTTGTGTCAGTTAGATATAAGATTGGACTTAAGAGCTCATGGACAAACATCAGTGTGTTTTTATCAGCTGATGTTGATTCCTCCTCACTGTTTTTCCCTCCTTCAGTTCATAAAAAACCTTTACAAGAAGTAGAGATTGCTGCCATTACACATGGTGCTCTGCAGGGGCTAGCCTATCTTCATTCCCACAATATGATCCACAGGTGAGTCATTTTTTAAATTTATTTTATTTTTGAAGAAGCAATACTATATTTCCCACATTGTTCACATACAATATACGTTCTTCTCTGTTAGGGATGTGAAGGCAGGTAACATTCTGCTGACTGAGCCTGGACAGGTCAAACTGGCCGATTTCGGCTCTGCCTCCATTGCCTCACCTGCCAACTCCTTTGTGGGAACGCCATATTGGTAAGTGACAACTGAGAGAACTACTTATGTATGTGTCAAATTTTGAGATGAAACGTCTCTAATATTGGTGTCAAAAATATTGATTTTTGGAAAAGCATATCATTTTTCACACAATCAATTCCAGCTAATCTTTCTCGCTCTCCCTTCTATTCGACAGTGAGTTAAAACACACTTCTGAATTGCCCACATAGCCACGCCTCCTCTTACCCTTTGTTTAGACTGCAGATGTCACGTCAGCGTCACGCTTGCCTGACGACAGCGTTCACGCCACCCTGAAGTGTCTCTCTATATAGGCTCCATATTTCTATGCAATATGCAGTTTTTCTTTGATATATGTGAATATTGCTCATCTATTTTTCATCAACATGGTGCATAAGCACTGCTGTGTGTGTGTGTGTGTGTGTACACATTAGGTGTGGATGAGCAAAAGAGATAAATTATAAAAGAGAGTGACTGTGGCTGCACTCAGAGCAGAGGGATTAAAGTTTAACTGTGAAGTTGTCTAGTGGCAGCAAATGTACAGTTTGCCCATGAAAACAGAAAAAAAATCCCATTTCTTGTTAGTCTGTGGGATTTAAACTGGACCACACTCTACTTCACCTAGGTTATAAAATGTGGATAAAATACATTCTCTATGCCTTTTTACTGGGCATGTGTATTGTCTAAAAAATAGTCTAAATAAACTGATGAAAATTTTGGTCAGGCTGAATGTAAGTATTTTAAGCAATAGCTCACAACAGGCCGTGATATATTGCGGGTTTTGTTACAGTGTTAACACATCAACATCATCAAGTTAGCAAATGCAGAGCCTCCCTGACCAGTTTTGATTGACAAAGAAAACAGCAGGAGTGCTGATTGGAAATTTGATCACATTTGAAGCAAAATGAACAAGGAAAGGCAAGAGATAGAAATGAGTCCATGTGCAAGCGATGCTGCAGAGCAGTGCTAACAAAAGGTGCGAACACAACAAATTTAGCGAAGCACCTTAAGGTTGACACACCAAACTTGATAAAGAATTTTGAGAGATACGTTACAGCTCCCATTTCAACATCACTGAAGCATTAAACAAGATGGTCCAATAAACTGTTGTTGTAGTATGTTGTCCCGTTGTTGTCCCAACAGCCATCTGTAGTTAAGCTAATCCTCCTCAGAGGTTCCGGCCTGAGGAATCAGACAACAGTTGACTATTGTCTGTAATAAATTTAGATGTTGAGCTTAAGACACAGTACCATTAACTTTTCATAATTTCTAAGATGGAATATTGACATTTTCCTTTTTTTTTCAATTGTGTAGAAGTTAGAAATTCTAGTATCATAACAACACTAGTCTTTAACTGAGTTTAAAGAAGCACTGATTCATGACACAGATTTGACTGTAAAAAGTGTTTTGCATATTTACACATAAGTAAAACGCTGCCTGCTGATGTGTTCAAATGTTTTGCTGCTGTGATTGTTGGGGTCAATTAATGCTCAGGATGCAGACATCCTCTTTTGGGGTTATTTATGCTCTGAAGAAACTACTTAGATGAGTCCTGTAAAACACTGTTATTTAATTCCAAAGAATAAAGTGACAGTGCCTTTCAGTTTGGAGATTTATATTGAAACAAAGGTCTTCTTTTCTTTTTCTTTTTTCACATTAAAGAGGCGAGAGCGACTGAGTGTCCATTAAAGTTATCTCTCTTATTTTAAAATTACTTTTAACCTCCCTTTTCTATATCCTTCTCTATTTCCTACCCTCACTTTATCTTTCTCATCCACTTCGTCCAGGATGGCCCCCGAGGTGATTCTAGCTATGGACGAGGGCCAGTATGACGGGAAGGTGGATGTCTGGTCCTTAGGGATCACATGTATAGAATTAGGTAGGTTGACAGTGTGTGTGTATTGTGTCTATTAAAATGTAACTGCAACTACTTAAAACACAATCTATAATCTAAATGTTACCAAATCATGGCCCTACCATCCATTTTAAACACAGGATTTGCAATCGGTGCCAAATTGATTGACGGGTCAAATACATGGATACAACATTTAATTTGATGTGAGGTTTGGTTAAATCGGTCATGTCTCCGAAGTAAAAAAGCCCTATGCTTTTAATTATGATCAGTTGAGAAAGACAAAAAATAATCTGAGACTTTAGGCCCTCGGTTACCTGTATGAATAAACATGTAATTTAATAAGAAGGAATCCATGCTGACTGACTTTTTTGTCCTTTCTGTTCCAGCGGAGAGGAAGCCTCCCTTGTTTAACATGAATGCAATGAGTGCCTTATACCACATAGCGCAGAATGAGAGCCCCACACTGCAATCCAGTGAATGGTGAGGTGCTACACCATACACGCACACACTCACAGCAGTATACTACTGCAGTGGTTCACTGGTTATGAATCGTCATTTGTTAAGGAAAATAGTCAAAATTCTCAGATTTCAGGTTTTTAAGTGTGAATATTTTCTGGTTTCTTTACTCCTTTTTTGTCAGTAAACTGAATATTTTTGGGTTGTGGGCAAAATGAGACACATGAGGACATGATCTTTGGTTTTGGGAAACTATGATCGACATTTTCACCATTTTCTTTATCAATTAAATGAAAAATGATTGGGAGATTAATAGACAATAAAAATAATTGTTTGTTGCAGCCCTACTATGGGCTGCACAAATAATTGCAATATAATCAAAATCACAACATGGCCAAGTGCAATATCCTAATTTCAGAACCAGAACCAAATTGCAATTTTTTGAAAATGGAGAGAATGAGCTGAGACGACGACTGTGTGATGCACTTGTCATTACACTCACTGTCACCTTTTCCCAGAGTGACAGCGGAAGGCACTAAAACACCACAGCCAGACAAATATGAACGACTCTCTGAACGTGGAATAACCTAATCTACCAAGTAGTCACTTCACTTGGTGGAAATCATGCAGCATGTGCTTCTTGTGCATCAGGGGCACAGCTGCATCCCCGTCTGGTCCACAGTGGTCAGAGATACAGTCCGTAGCTCTTCAGTGCACTGTCAGCACTGGATAGTGAGACGCTTTGAGTACAGTGTCGAGGTCAGCGATGATGACCCCCAATTGGAAATCTTTCTCTTTATTTATACATCCAGTTACCTCTGTGATGTGCTCTTGACAGTGTTGACAGTATGTGCAATGTGACTCTAGATTGTCCTCAGTGTTTTAATCTGTCAACACGATGGGCGGCCCTCAGATTTTTCCACAATTGTTTAAATATTTCAGTCAAAGAAGGTAAATTAATTGGTTATTGCAAGGTTATCTGTGCTGGTGTCTGTTTTGTTCTGACTCTCTATCTTGTCATCTTTGTTCCAGGTCGGATTACTTTAGAAACTTTATTGATTCATGCCTTCAGAAAATCCCCCAGGACAGACCACACTCTGACGACATGCTGGGTGTAAGTGCATACTGTACACTACTACATGGAAACGGAGCAGGGTCAGTGTGTTAAGATGGGAGATTGACAAAGCCCTGTGGTGATAAATCTCTCTCTGATGTTTGTGCTCTGTTCTGGCCCCCATAAGCTTCTATTTTGATTCACTAATCCCCGACTTCCGGATTCACACACACACACACACACACACACAATCAGAACATGTAGGGCCAGACACACTGTGTGGTTTTGTAGAAAGAACACAGATGTAATTACTGTAGAGATGTGACTTCTGTTTCCATCGTTAAGTAACTGAGCAGCTGTCACTTAGCCCACTAATGGACTCACTGTTGCTAATGGAAGTTGTCCTCGGGGTATGGAAGCACTGCACACTGAGTCTTTCTTTTTTAAATGTCAACTTTCAAAACAGTTCTTGTTCTTAAAGAAAGTTTAAGTGTTTTACAATGTTATTTTTAAATGCTTCTCAGTGTGATCTTCTACAAATGGAGTTCTGACCCAATCTTATCTTCTAGTAAAGTGCATGAGAGAATTTGTCAGCCTGGGTTTTATTGTCATATTTTTGTCATCTCTTAGTCAGTTTTGAAAATTGGCCATCTGTCAGATCCTCTACTAGTCAAAAATCCAGTTCTGTTCAGTTCTAGAGGAATTTCTAGTTGGTTATTTTATGTTCCAATATACTTTAAACAATGGACATGCAAGCATTTTTGTTTATACTACAGTGGAGGTCTTTGTAGGAGAACATGTTGACAGCCGTGACAGTGGTAATCACTGATCACAATTAATAGTCATATTGAGGAAGAATATGGGATTTAGTTCCAGGTTGACAAAAATAGGAATTTCCCTATTCACGATTTTCCAAACAATCAAGGATGTGTGTACAGCAGGAGTAGGGGGTAGAACACTCCATTTCCATTTATATATGATATTTTTATTCAGAAGTAAAGTAAGGGTGCTCCAATCAGGATTTTTGGAATCACGGATCGCTGGAAGCAACATCAGCTGATCCCAAGCACAGGGTCTATTTGAAGTCTTCTATTTATGGTGTAGCATCATTACTTTTTAAACTAATCTTACCAGTATTGTTGTATAGTATAAAACAACTTGAAAATCATGAAGGAGGTACTTTGAGACCTGTTGTACAAAGATATGGTTGAGTTTGCTGTTAACAGTTTGATACTTTTTTATTAAAATTGTTAAAAATCTCACTATGTAGGAATGAATCAGATATTGTTATGATTTTACATCTAATTATTAAAAATGATCTAGTGAAAGAGCAAGAAAGTAATGACAGATGCAGGCCTATGTCTTTCAACAAGGGAAAATATGTTAGAAATGTAGACTTTCCTGTTTTAAACAAACTGTGTGACCATTCGAGTGAAGATTTCTTATGAGCTGCACTTGAATGCACCACAAGCACCCTTAAAATAAAACAACTAGCTAGAAACCAGTATAATTTGAATTGGGAGGTGCATTTTGTGTGGCACTCATCCTCACATTTTCAACACTTTTTTTTTTTTTACTAGACACCATGTTTATCGGTACCTTTCATCTGGCTCTGGCCGGCTAATATGACACATTTCAGTGAGAAGTGGCAGGTATAGTTGCATTAATCATGCTAACCCAAGCTAAGTTAGCTCTTCCAAGAAGGGAGGCATGGCCTGAGAGCATGGCGGTACAGGTTAAAAGCCTGAAAGCCCCCTCACATAATCAGCATTTGCATGTGAGCACAGAAACGCCCTCATTCCATATTTACTTATCAGTAACATCACCATGGACTAAACCAAACATACCAGGAACTACATACAGTAAATACCAGCAGTGTGAACAGGCAAAGCTTGACTAACAAGAAACCATGTCAAAACAGGGTTATCGTGTTATTAATCTGCCAAACAGGATCATGAAAAAATACCTTGTTGGTCACCAAGTCCCACACCAAAACTCTATACACACAACAAACTGATCACCAAATAATTCATTTAAACCTGACATATGTTAGCATTACTTAATGAATGAATATTTTATTTTCGTGTCTGGTCATTCTCATGACCCACCCCATATGGGATTATCTAGACACATTAAAATATTCCGGCATGCTAACTCGTTGTCATCAAACGGCACAGTACATGAGCATCATAAACAAGCATAAACAGTCCACAATATCCCACAATATTTAATCAACAACTATAAAGATGAAATACCAGTGTGAGATGTCTTACCTTAATACATACCATCCACCGCCTCATCAAATCCAATGATCTCACCAGGTCATTGAAGCTAATAGCTAATTCAGCACTCTGAGCTAACTGAGACGGTTCCTTCTTGGTAAACTGAACGATTTCCACCACCATCCATTACATTTGTGGCTTGTGCAGTTTATGGCACAAGAATACCTTCACATATTCACCAGTCAGAAACCTTTCTGTTAAAAATGAACATTTATGTTATTGTTGAGACCAATTTGATTTTTTTATAGTTCTCCTCTGTCGTCCTCTCTTCTTATTTGTTGATTTTCTTATCACAATGTCATGTCTTTTCCTTCTTGCCACTCTCCCCTCCAGCATGCGTTTCTGCAGCGTGAACGTCCAGACTCTGTGCTGATGGATCTCATCCAGAGGACCAAGGATGCGGTGCGAGAGCTGGACAACCTGCAGTACCGCAAGATGAAGAAGATCCTCCTGCAGGAGGCCCACAATGGACCCACGGCAGAGGTCCAGGATGGAGACGAGGTGTGTGGATGTTTGTATGTTCAAATCAAACTAAAGCAACGGTGCTAGAATAAGATTTGTGAGGGTTTAGCACAGAAATACATTTGCCACTTTCATGGTATTCCATCGTGCAGAGATATAAAAGAAATAACCAAGCATGCATCGATTTGTATGCATGTCTGTCTGTGTGTGTGTCCTCTGTGTCTCTTGTTTCTTTCTGGTGTTCCCTCTCTGGCTCTTTCTCTCTCCTTTGCTGTCTCTCTCTGGGCTCTGTCCGCTCTGCCTGCAGGAGCTGGAGCCGGGCGGAGGTCGGACGGGAACAGTGAACAGCGTCGGCAGTAATCAGTCCATCCCCAGCATGTCCATCAGCGCCAGCTCCCAAAGCAGCTCTGTCAACAGTCTGAACGAAGCAGCCCAGGACAGCCGCAGCGAACTGGACCTGATGGAGGGAGACCACACAGTCATGTCCAACAGCTCTGTCATACATCTCAAACCGGTGGGTGGAGTGGCACAGACACAGACATATTTAATCAGTAATGACAATAATCTTAAATATTTCCTTTAAAAGGGACTCTAACAATGTCATACATTAAGATCAGTTTATAATGATGTCTTCTGTGGCTCTGGTGGTCTAGTTTAGAAAACTGCTGAAGTGGCATCAATTTAGAACAGAAGTTTGAGATGCATAGGCCATTCAGGGAAAGTCTAATGAAATATGCTATTAAACTGCATTATGGGAAATATAGGATCTAGTGGTTTTGGAGCTTATGGAAGTGCTAAATTGCTTAAGTTCCCCTTTATTTTTTTTGTCAGATTATTTTAGTCTTAAAGGTTGTCAGAACTACACAGAATAATTTGTCAATTGTCTCAACTAATCATTTCAGAATTAGAAATATTTAGAAGTAATGTTGGATATATAGATGGATACACGCATGCCATCTCTAAACTTGATTAACTCAATTACTAAAATTAATTAATGCATTAATCATTAATGCAAACTCTTTGCATTGAAACAGCTGATCAACTTGCATTGTAGGATTCATCACTGTCATTGTCAAAATATGATGCTGGACTCATTCAACCATAGATTATATATTAAATAGGGATTTATTCTATTTAATCTATTGTATGGCTCTAACCTGCTATTTGGACTGCTGCACTCATTTTTGAATGCGAGGGACTTATTACGTCTCTTTTAATGTTTCTGCAGTACTTTGGTGTTCAAGTTCTGTTTCTGATTTTCTTCTGTCTTGATCTCTTTGTTGCTTTATCCCAAACTTTCCCATGACCCTAGTGCTTTCTTTTTTGTACTTGTACTATTAAATACTGTAAGAAAATAATATGTTAATTCCGCTGCCTTATGTCTCCAGGAAGAAGAGGAGAGTTTCTCAGGGGAGCAGGCAGCCACCAGTCAACCCTCTGACCCACAGCCAACACCAGCTCAGGCCCCGAGGAAGCACTACCGCAACAGAGAGCACTTTGCTACCATCCGCACAGCGTCACTTGTGAGGATACCTTTGCTTACTCTTCCATGCAGCTGACTTACTCACCTTCATTTAGTGGCTGTGTAACACAGAGAGTTTTACATTTAAACAACTTTTTCAACATTGCTGTCACAAACACACACTTGAGATGTCTATATGCAACCCTGCAAACACCAAGTCAACACTGTATATTTCATCAAACTTTTCAAGTAATCTGAGTCTAAATGGACTGTGCTGATTTCTTCCTGCATCCACATCTTGCAGGTAACCCGTGAGATGCAAGAACATGAGCAGGACTCGGAGCTGCGGGAGCAGATGTCGGGATACAAACGCATGAGGCGGCAACATCAGAAGCACCTGATGGCCCTGGAGAACAAGCTGAAGGGCGAGATGGATGAGCACAGGCTGAGACTGGACAAAGAGCTGGAGAGTCAGAGGAACAACTTCACCCAGGAGATGGAGAAGCTGCTCAAAAAACACCAGGCAGCCCTGGACAAAGACGTATGTTGAAAGACAGTTTTAGAAAAATATACGCAAAATATGAATTCAGAGGAAACATACTTTAGATACTTTATGTCTGTACTGAAATATTCAAGTATTCCTGTTTTCAACTCGATATTGGTGTTTGTTTTAGCTGAAGACATTTACCAACGATGAGAAGAAGTTCCAGCAGCACATCCAGGTGCAGCAGAAGAAGGAGCTCAGCAGCTTCCTTGAGTCACAGAAACGGGAGTATAAACTACGCAAGGAGCAGCTCAAAGAGGTAACACACCTGAACCGCACACATCTTCATCACAGCCTCTGATGATTTTGTTCATGACCAAAAAAATCAACTAAACATTCATAATTGAGTATATTCTTGGATTTCTTTAGGTGTGTAGTTGAGGTTGAGGTAAACACTTAATATACTGTATACATATGTACACCTGAGTAATTTGTCCTTTATCTTAATGGTATTTTGGGTTTTTATTCATTTATTTATTTATTTATTTATTTATTTATTTTGTTGGTAAAGATAGTGATGGGGGTCACTTTTAATTCACGCTGTACAGCATGTCAAATGAAGCTTTGAGGTTTTGCCATCTTATTTTATGACATCACCCCACAAATTTTTGGATCCCAAAAGTCAGAACCAATCTTACGCAACAATCACTGAACATAACAACTACTAATTATTTTAGTGTGCCCTCATCTTTACCTGCAACTGTGCAGAAATACTGGGTTTAAACAGAATAAATGGAATTGCAAAAAGAAAAAAGAAGCTGTGCAGCAGTCGAACATTGATTTGGAATTCAAAGCTCTGAAGTATTCAGTACAGCCCTAATTTTAATTTATTATTTTTTTGAGTAATTAATTAATCTTTTGGTCTGTAATATATGTAGAAAGTTGAAATTTGAAAATTGAAATTGACTCCATTTGTGTTCTTTTCTGGGTTAAAGTCCCACTCAGCTGTTAGCAAAAAGTGGTGAGCGCTGATGCCCTCCCTGCCCTAAACCTGGGGGGTTTGTATGTGTTTATATCATCATGTAGAAACAGACAAAGGTCATGTGGGAAAACATTTTTAGGAGGGCTCTGGAAAATTTATTTTTGATGCTAAAAAATACATACTTCAGCCAAAATTTGATTGTGAGTATTTGAATCCATAAGGAACACTACTGGAAAGCAACAGAATGATATGAAAACCACAAAATAAAATGGAGCCACCATTTAATTGAAGTGTTGCTATTAATTGAAACAGAAAAAATGCAACAAGTAGAAGAAGTGATCACCAAAAACAGATGTTTTTGTATTTATAAATGCCAATATCCTAGATAATGACAAACTAATATAAAGCCTAGTAATGACAATGCTCTCACAAACTAAAATAAAATGAAATGACTCCTGTGTTACAGGAACTGAGTGAGAACCAGTCGACTCCTAAGAAAGAGAAGCAGGAGTGGCTGTCCAAGCAAAAAGAGAACATCCAGCACTTCCAGGTCGGGATCTTTCACACACTATGCACACCTGCCAATACCAAATGATGATATTACTCAGTCAATAGAATCTGTGACATTAACAAAACTGCCCAGCCAATTGCTAACTAACTTCATTTCCCAAGTCTCTGTTTCAGTTAGAAGTTTGAAGTGTACGTAACAGTAAATCATTGAAATGCCCCGTGGTTTCAATTCTCAGGCGGAGGAGGAGGCCAACTTGCTGAGGAGGCAGAGGCAGTACCTGGAGCTGGAGTGTCGGCGTTTCAAACGCAGGATCCTCATCGCCAGACACAATGTGGAGCAGGACCTGGCCAGAGAGGTACTTTGTCACTCTTGTTTTTGTGCTTGATGTTATTTATTTGAAAGCTTCAGGCCACTCCAATCAGCATTTTCACATTGTTTTTCAGGAGCTGAACAAGAGGCAGACACAGAAGGACTTGGAGCACGCCATGCTGCTCAGGCATCACGAGTCGATGCAGGAGCTGGAGTTCAGGCACCTGGGGACGATCCAGAAGGCACGGGCGGAGCTGATCCGGACCCAGCACCAGACAGAGCTCACTAACCAGCTGGAATACAACAAGAGGAGGGAGAGGGAGCTGAGGCGAAAGCATGTTATGGAGGTCCGGCAGCAGCCCAAGAGCCTCAAGGTGCAAAGACTCAAAGATGCAGTGCTGTAACTCACCCTACTAGACACCACATATTCAGTCAATCAACATCTTAATTTGTTTTTTCTTCTTTGTTCTTCAGTCTAAGGAGCTTCAGATTAAGAAACAGTTCCAGGAGACGTGTAAAACTCAGACCAGGCAGTACAAGGCCCTCAGGAACCACCTGCTTGAGACCACACCCAAGTCTGACCACAAGGCCGTGCTGAAGAGGCTGAAGGAGGAACAGACCAGGAAGCTGGCCATCCTGGCCGAGCAGTACGACCACTCCATCAATGAGATGCTCTCGACTCAGGCTGTGAGAATCTGAAGATAAATTTATGACACATAAATACATGTCCTCATTTTGTCAGGTAGTTTTAAACTTCGGCCCGGGCGTTGCATTACATTTTCAACACCTGTGCCAATATGATGCCTAATACCAAAACATACATTGTGAATATCTCACATTACGAAACTTGAATTATTATTTATTTTTTTTACAAAATCTTCTATAACAAAATAAGCTAAACTTCTCAAATGGAAAGCAGTTGTAAAATATCGTTATCGAAATTATTATTTAAATCTGGAAATATTTCTTTTAAGAACATGTAAACAAGACAAAGACTTGTGACAAAGTATTTGCTGTCATGATGTAAGGCAATAATTGGACACTCTCACTCATGACAGATGAAAATGAGTTATTCTGTATATTCATGGCTTCTTGAAATCTCTTTCTCTTGATTAAAAACTATACTGTATGTCACTTACATTGGGCCAAAAAAAATCCATCATGGTTGTGGGTATCATTTAAAAAATTACGATACCCGTACCAATACCCTTGAAGTCTGAATAGAGTTCTTCATTTGATACCTTTTAGCAAAGGTTCTTCTTTATGAAGAACTGGTGCAGTGATTGGCTGCAAGTAAAACTATATAAACAGTCTTTTTTTTCTAGATCTGGGTACCAAAAGGATTGAATGCAGCTATTTTTTGACTTGAGCAATATCGATACTACTTGCTAATGCGTTATTTCAATCAATACCTTAAAGGCACTGGGCACCGATAGCCAACTCTAATCATTGTGCTTACAAAGGCACACTTGGTCTCTCTCTCTCGTAATGTCTTTCTTCCTCCTCTTTTCTCTCAGCTGCGGTTGGACGAGGCTCAGGAGGGTGAGTGTCAGGTTCTGAGGATGCAGTTGCAGCAGGAGCTGGAGCTGCTCAATGCATACCAGAGCAAGATCAAGATGCAAACGGATGCTCAGCACGACAAAGAGAGGAGGGAGCTGGAGCAGAGGGTGTCTCTGCGAAGGGCTCTGCTGGAGCAGAAGGTAAGAGACTTTGTCTGTGTTATCTACTGTCAGGATTTGTGGCAATTAATTTGGGACTGACAGTCGAGACTAAAGATGTGTCTTGAGTGTTGGTCAGGGGACTGGCCTTTTGTTGACATTCACATACTTTAAGTTAAGTGAGGTAGGGGGTTAAAGTATACCACTGCTATGTAAGTGTGTATACTCATGAGCAGGCCCACAGAGAATCTGCACACCCAGAATGTTGATGACACTTGCCACTTATCTGTTAATGTATTTGTTTGTATATGTTGAAGAGGTTATTGTTGGGAGATTAATGGTTAATGGCTTTGCAAATAGATTTTTGCTCTCTGCTCCACACTGAACCTCCATTTTAGGAGCTATAGATATAGTGTCCTGTATCTTATGCTGGTTGACTTTTCTGTTTTGTTTTGAACTGTTGCTGGTGAAATAAAATCTCAAATTTAAAGGTGCTACTAAAATTTAAATTTTTATTTCAGCCTTACTTGGGATGATTTTAGGTTGTTTTAATTTGTTGTGCACTTGCTTTTGCAAAAAAAATGCAATATTTTTTTCATCTTAAATCACATTACAAGCAAGTTCTTTCTGTCAATAATATGAAGAATCTAATTGAGTGATTACTTTTTGTTTTTTCAGCCAAGAACCTAAGAATCAGTTGTCCTTTCAAGACAGACTGATGTGCATTTTAATTTGTTTCGAATTCATTTCTTCACTGTGCTTTTCTCCACAGATCGAGGAGGAGATGCTTGCCCTGCAGAATGAGCGTCTGGAGCGAATCCGCTCGCTGCTGGAGCGCCAGGCCCGAGAGATCGAGGCTTTCGACTCGGAGTCCATGCGGCTGGGCTTCAGCAACATGGTGCTCACTAACCTGGCTCCTGACTCCCAGGGAGGCTGGGGGGGAGGAGGTGGTGGAGGAGGCCAGGGGGCTCAGGGGGGAGGCCACTGGCCCGGAGGAGGTGGAGGAGGAGGCGGCCACCACAGTCATCACCACCAGGGGGGCTCCAGCTCACAGCAGCCTTGGGGTCATCCCATGCTGGCTGGGGGCCCACCTCCCTGGAGCCTCCACCACCCTGGTGGAGGGAGTCAGAGGGGGAGCGGAGGAGGGGCGGGAGGGGTGAGGAACAGCCCGCAGGCTATGAGGAGGACGTCATCAGGGGGGAGGAATGAACAGGGCATGAGCAGGAGCGCCAGCATCACCTCTCAGATATCCAATGGATCCCACCTGTCGTACACCTAGAACACACCCACCCACACAACCACACACACACACACACACACACACACGCAAACACACAAACAACACAATAACTGTCTTAAAGTAAAATTCTTGTGCACAGAGATAACACTGTACACACATACACACACCATGCATGCACCACACACACCACACATGCACTTGTTGTATTTCCCACAGTAAGACTGACGCACACACTGAACAGTATTGAGACTGGTCCCATCATCGTTGCGCTCTGACATCAGCCGTCTGTGGAAACCCAATCCAAGATGGCTGACGGCCATATTCAGTTTGCCACAGTGCAATAGTGTCATTTTTTACTGTAGCCTACAGCATTATTTTATGTGTTTATATTTGCCATGTTAGTCTCTGTTGCCATAGACTAAAAGTAGTTTGTTCATATGATCTACCACAGAGTTTATCTGTTTGCAGTATGTTGTTTTATACACACTGCTTATGGGATTAATCTGATGCTTTCAGATGTTGTGGTAGCACAATAACGTGCAATTTTTAGAAACGTGGAAATTCTTTCAAACCACTTGCAGCTCAAGATTTAAGCACAGACTTACTGAGTTTGTGAAAGTTTAATGAGATTATTGTTTGTGTGCAGTTACAAGTGAAGGCAGGAGGTGACGTAGGGGTCTGACTGAAGAGCAGGCAGGTTCAGAACATGTTTGACAGATGTAGATGGAAAACGAAAAGAGATGGAAGGTTGTTGTAAGTGAGCACCAGTGGGTATCTCTGACTTTATCGTGGATGAGATGATGATGAAATGAGAGTATTCAATATATCAGTCCAGCCCAAGTGAGAAGTTTCGTCTCTGACTCAGAATTTTGTCAGTAGAAATAGGATTGTGCTGTTCAATACAAATATTCAACTATTAATTCCATTTTTTAATGTAAGCAACACTCGCATTAAAAAATGGAACTAATAGGGTTCAGCAGGACACTCAGATCGAGAGGGACATTCAAGTTAGCCCTCTAAGCTAATGTGTGCTAACGATGGATCAGAAATATGCAACATTTTTTGCTGATGCTAGATATCAAACAAAAGCAAGAGACTACACTGTATTCAGTTGCTATGAGCTGTAAATTCACCATTTATAAACCGAAGGTAGAAGATAACATTATTGCGGAGCCTGAATGGGCAAGGTGCCTCTTCCTCCGTGCAGCTGCCACTGTCTCAGAACTACTATGCATCTGTGGTCTCTGCAGCTGTCTTTGTATGAGGGGTGTCACCACTCTTCAAGTCCATGATTCAATTTGACCTTGGTTTTAGGGTCATGATAGGATTTTTCGATTTCAACTTTTTTTTTAATGCTGACAGCTATGACATTATTGGACTATCTGTCATTTGTATTTTCAAATTCTTCTCTAAAGGTCTGAGTCTATATGGTATCAAATGTGATATAACAGTTAGTAACTATGTGCTGGACGCAGCAAGTAGGCTTGGCTTGAGAGAGAAAAAAATACTGGGAGAATCGCTTATTCTGACTTTGATTTCAATAATTGAATGCTCATTTTGATGGATTTTCAATTTAATATTGAAATTGAGAGACCCCTACTTTGTACTCATTGGTATATTGTAGGAATATAATTCAGGCTTCGCCTACACCCCATTTACACCTGGTATTAAAATGTGATCTGTATCCATTTAAGTTATCCAGAATTGATGTACAGATTGCGTTGACACCTTAATAAGATCCATGCAAGCCAGACTATTTGCAGGTGTTGTCTGGCACATTCTGATCATATAGCGTTTACACTTTGCATTAATATGTATTTTTCCTTATCCAGACAACTTATCCAGTTAAAGATTTCATTTTAATATCAGGTGTAAATGGGGTGTCAGCCCCACTCTGGTTCCGGTAGGTTCCGCAGCTGCTTCTACCTGTCACAGACATATTAATTGAGCAGGTAGGTCGACTTGACATAGTTCATGATGTTCGGAGAGCATCATGAAAGTGAGGAGCGCTCACTCTGCTGCTACTTCTGAGGACCAAAATGTCCCCAGAAATACACTGCACAGCACATAGCTTGTCTCCAACTGATAATTTGAATCTTTGACTTTCATGAGGCAGCTCTGGTCTAACCAGTGAATCACCAGATGCTGTGTTTGTGAATTGATACAAACAAAGAAACGTTTACTCTCAGTCCTCAGTGCCACACAGGTTCATCGTCCCTGGAGTTAGAAGCTAATGTGTGCTGTGAGCAGGGCTGCAAAGATGCCAAAGGTTAGGGTGTTAAGGGAGCCAGATTTGTGACTATGATTATTCATGCCAACATACTGTTAATGTATTTAATGAGATTGTGCCAGAGACGTTAGTGGAAGTTCAGTATAATACATGTGTGGACAAGTAGGTGCATGTGTTACTGGAGTTGTTTCTTGTGCACGCTCAGCCTCATTGGTTCGGCTCTTGGGTTTCCACAGACGTCTGCACTTCACTCACATCTGCCCAGTGGATGGCCCTAGTGGTGACAGGGATGGGTTTTCAGCAGCGCCTAACCTCCTCCTTTAACAGTTTCTAAACTGGTGTTCACTTTTCGATTGTTTGCAGTAATCGGTCAGTCGGTGAAAGTGATGCACTGCGCTGTAAAAAAAAAACAACCTTTCTCAGACAAATTGAACCATGCCTGTTAGCCTACCTCAAGAAAAACTCAAGTAGAACTTCACCACAGGGTGTTGTGACTTGAAAGTGACTTGCACTTTGGCACAGGCCTTCTACCCAAAACTATCAAACATATTGACACACACTCACACACATACATGCAAAAGTTAATTTGACAATATGTCCCCTTTGCACACTTGGCTGATAAATGCATGTACAGGGGCAAATTCTGTGAAATTGGGATTCGGGACATAAAAGTGTGAAAAATAGCTGTCAGCTGACAGTAAATTTGTGTCAGGGCAACAAAATCCATCTCGGTTGCCTAAAAATCTCCCTGTGTGTTGTTTTTGATTTTTAAAAAGCAGATTTTTTGAAGGGGAAAGAGATTTAGTGAATGAGCAGGGAGCTTCACCCGCCCTCTGCTGGCTGGTTGGTGACTGCTGAATGTCTCAGTGGGTGGATGGACGGGCGGTGATGCTGTGATCTCCGCTGCCATGCCCCTGCAACCTTCCCCTGGTCTGACACCCCGCTCTTGTCTCACCCCTGGTGACCCCCAATTGTCATGTTCTGACCACCGATCTCCTCCCGCATCCCTCCACTTCCGTTTCCTCCCCTCCTGAGCCTGGTGTGGTCTTCACCTCCTCCCTGATCTATTTGGGAAGAGCTCTTCAAGTGAAAGAAAAGAAGAAAATATACATATATATATGTATTATTATATAAATCTATACAAAGAAGGATTATAGAGAGATAGAGATAAAGGTGGAAGTCTTATTGTGAAATGCAGAGATTATGCATTATGATACAGAGGTGGAATGTACAGGAAACCTGTTAATATTGTATATTTTGAATTTGAAAATATGGAAATCTAATTGACAAATCAAAGACAAATTAACTTGTGACTCGGACGCAGTGAAGTGGTTTTAAAACCAGCGGTATTCAGATTACAGCCGCTGAGTTTTGTCTTTACTTGCAGCTGCGAGTTCTGAAATATGTTACAGATATTTTGTTGTGAATAATAACACAACTCTAGGTCAGATTGCCTCGAGTAACCATGGCAACATTTTGTTTAATGCTGAATGAGGATGATTTTGCACATAATTTGAGATGTACGTAGGTGTAGCCTTTGCTTTAGCAATGGCTATACTTTACTCACATTATGATACCCGATATAGAAGATCAACCTCTCTATTTAGGGTTTCATGGTTTTTAGAAGACTTTAAAGGGATAATTCAGATTATTTGATGTGGGGATGTATGAGGTAATCATAGTCATTATCTACAGTAGAAGGTGGTCAGGATGCCCCCAGCTTGAAGCGGAGAGGGACACCAGCATGGAAGCTAAGCAATGTACTGCTGTAGACAGGGTCAGCAACAAAATGTATTTTAGACGCCTAAAAAAGGCCACCTAAAAGAAAAATCAATTATCAGTTAACCACCATCTACTGTAGGTAATACACTGATTATGGATAAGTATCTCACACAACCTCACTTCGAAAAGTCCAAACTATCCCTTTAGGGCCTAAACTCTAGGTTATAATAAGAGAAAAAGAAAGAATTGTCTTTGAACTTGATCTACAGTATAAAATCTGAAAAACTGCTGAATTCTAAAATATTTGGCTGCATAAACAACATTCAATGCACTCCACAACCTGATTTTTTTTTTTCTCAATTCTTGCACAAGACAGTGAAAATATATCTGTTGTTTGATATCTACAAAGGGTTACTCTTAGGTGTTGTGGGGATATTATTTGAACTTTTATTTCTGATTCATGAAACACACGCCCTCTTTTGTTGTGGTTCTACACAAAACGTTTTCACACTGCACTTAAATATTTGCCTTTTTAAAAAATCTTACCACCCTGCACTCAGAACTTATAATCCTGTTGTTTTTCTTGGCTCAGTTCTGAAAACAGAAAAAAAAAAAATACCAGAATGTGGTGGTTCCACTTCTTTCTTCAGCCAGTATGCCATTGTACCCAACATCTTTTTATCAACCTTTTTTCCAAGTTCTGTAGTGTTTTATTTCCTTTTTATGCCAGAAAGGGTCATTTTATTTTCCAGATGATGTCTGCAGAGGGCCAAACGAGTGACAGATTTTTAGACCTTCTCTTGTGTTTACTAGAACTCCCAGGTGTTTTTGTGAGGCAGTCGGGAGAGCAGAGTCTAGCTTTAGACCTTGGTCACTCTGAACTGGATCAGTTGCACTGATTGCACAAGTGATTGACCAGATTAAAGAGTCTACTGTGATCCCACGGCTGCCGTTGGCTGAAAGTAGGCGGGAGGCAGGGTTACGTCTCTGTACAGTCTGTTTATCAGTATTCCCTTTATCTCTCCTGTCATTTGGTGGATCTTGCTGTCTTATTCTCCGTAGTCCAGAGACCTGTATTAAACTGTATTAAATTGTATAGATTGTGCAAAAAGCTGAATGTCGCATAGCAGAAGAGAAAAGCTATTCCTTACAGATGACAAAGTGATTTAAAATGTATAAAAGAAATTCAGAAACAAAGTTTAGGGGATAAATGTAATATTTTGTTTGTAATTACTATTTTTTGTTGGAAGAGGGCTACTGGATAAAGAATCATCTGTAATAAAGTAATTTTAATATTTCTTTGTCCCATGGTGTTGTGTGTGTGAGGTGCATGGCTAAGTTCAAGTATCTAAAGGGACAGTTCCTCTTACCTTTAGTCCTATTTTCCATTTAGAGTTTGCCGTGAGTTGCTGAGTTTTGGGGATATCTGCTGTAGAGAGATACTAGCTACAGAGTCTACCTTCTCTGAAATGTAATGGCTTGTGCTTGTGATAGCATGGGATGTAAATATTAATGGCGTCCTCCTTGCTGCTCTCTTTCATGAGTAGATGCACGCCTCCTGCACAGTGATCTGATCAGCAGATGTAGTTTGGTAGAAAGAAAATAGGTCCTACATGAAACTGCTCACATCAACGTCAGTGGATTATCTTGATTAACCAGGTCATGATTTCTGGAAATAGACTTTGATGTTGAGTTTTTCCTGTTTTTTTTCTTCTTCTTTTTTTTAAAATCTCTACTGCCAACATCCAAAATTCAGCAACTCGCACCAACACAGAGGGATAAATGGCACTACAGGCCAGAGGGAAAATATGTGACCTGTCCCTTTTTAAAGCTTAAAAACATGTTAACTTTAGCCTAAATACTTCAGTACTTAACACTTTTTGTCATGAATGCTCGAGATGACTGATACAGTCCTACACCTTTGTTTTGAGACCAGGCACAAAAACACATGTATTTGACTTAAAACTGCTTGCTGACTTTGCGTAACGTCTCTTTAGTAGATTTGCAGGGGATTTTCTTAAAGCAGACAGCAGCTACATTTACCTGAAAACTTTGCTCGCATTAGTAAGTAACACTTTTAGATTGATGCTGATTAATACAAAATGCTGATCCATTTATTGCTGGAATTTTAAACAAGGGAAGCCATGTTCTGGTCATGTGTTGTCTTGATCAGTTTCACTAATTTGGCTCAAGAAAGAAAATTAACAGAAACCCCGAGAGACGAGGGAAAAAAAATCTTTTTTCTGTTTTCTCCTTGTTTTCTTCCTGTTCTAATTTCTCCACTCACTCTAAACACAAGGTACAGATTATATATATTGTGTGTTAGCAAGTTATGTAACATTACTGTTGTGTTTTGGCTTGAAATTTATTTTAATCCGCACTGAATGCTTTTAGTCCCATTTAGAACATGGGGTATTGGTGCACTTCAGCCTCTTGTGGCCAAAATGGGTATTGCAACAAACACAAAAATTTATCGTGGCAAAAAACAAAACAAAAAAAACCTGGTAAACCTTTTTTTTGTTTTGTTTTGTTTTACCTGACACAGTAAAGATGCAGATTTTAGAAAGTAACTTATAAAAAAATCTTTTTTTCACCCATTCTTTTTGTCATAAAATAATTTCAACCAGACTGAGAAAATGGATCACCAGATTTTTTCCCCCTCATTTGCCTCTCTGAGCTTCTGTAAAGAATAGATTTTTTTCTGATTTAAAAAACAAAACTGATCAACAGCTGTCCACTGCCTTTATTTTGCTGATTTTCTTTCGCAGTTATTTGAGGGATTGTCCCTCCATCATCATCCAAACTCCAGCTACAGATGTGATGTGAGAATAACCAGGAAAAACCCAATTATTGTCCAAAGTCGGTTACATTTCTGTCCACAGATCTTGTCCTCGTCAGCGGGTGTAGGACCTCTTCCAGGTGAAGTTCCCCTCCTCTACGTCCACTCTGCTCTGCTCAGGTGTTTGCAGTCTTGGCCTCCTCATCATGGTGGATCTCCTCCTGCGAGGGGGAGCCATGTTGCTGCTCCTGCTCCTCTGCCCAGCCTGACTATATTCTCCTAGCGGACTCCCCCGGCTCCACCCATCCCTCTCTTCCTCTTTCAGGAAATCAGCCACAACTCTGAAGAACTCCAGAATTACAATATGACTCCAGTTATCCTCGTCCACCTCTTCATCTTGAGTCCTTCCTCCCTCCAGAGAGAAGCCACAGTGACCTCCTCTGTCCGTCAGGGCCAGCAGGAAGTAAGGGTTGCTCTGGAAGAGGGGGAGGGGTAAAGTGGAGGCAGGTGGGAGGAGAGGGTCATCACGGCTGCAGATACAGAGCACAGGGACCGCCACCTCGTCTGCGTCTCTCAGTGGTTCGTTCCTCTCCCAGTAGTTGTCCCAGTCCTCGGCTGGGTATGCCCTCTCACCTAGAGCCCAGGCAACAGAGGGTGCCAGGCCCCGCGAGGAAGCAGATCCTGAGCTCAGTGAAGGTTTTGGGACTGAAGAACAGTGAAGAGTTGCCTCAAAGTCTTTGAGGGAGGAGCAGCTGAGGGCCCGATCGACATCCAGGACTCCTCTGAATGAGCTGGCGTATCTTATGATGAAGAAAAACAGATAATTTTATGATCTTGTCCATGTTCTATTCATGTCCTAACCACATTTTTTTCATTTTGCTTTCATTTTTCTCACCTACTGAGCTGCATTTTGCGCTGAAACAAACCCCCCCAGCGATAGATGGAAGGCATGGCTGTTTCAAACCACAGCTGGCCCAGGAGCACAGGTGAAATGGCTGCAGCCGCTGTCAGGTATGAACTTGATCCAAACTCCCCCAGGTAGGACAGGAGGATCCCTGAGCCTGAACCCTCGCTCACTGCAACCAGTGCGGAGGACGGGTGACGGCTGTGGATGTACACAACTGCCTGGAAATGGAAGACATCAAAGATATCATCATCATCAGGTAAAACAAAAAAAAACAAAAACAGAATGAACAAAATGCCAATACTAACAGCATCTGATAGCAGCTAGCACCATGGCTCTGTGGGTGATAATGTCAGCAGTGACAATCATGGCCCCCAGAGTAAGAATCCTAGTAACTTTGGTGACCCTCTATCAGTCTGATATGTAGTTCTGTTCATGCACGTAACACTTGCATATCCATGATTACTTACAAGAAGGGCTGAGTATATCAGCACTCAATGCCTTGACGGTATCAACCAAAATAACCCAATACCAGATGGTATAGAAACTTCTACAGTTAAACGATACCTGCCTTCTATCCTTTTTGTACTCAGATCTAGAAAGCCATGACTATTTGTATGGTTTTGCTCACAGCCAATCACTGAGTTTCACAACCACTGTTTGTTACCCTGCATGCTTGGAAGCCTCAGTTGTACTTATGTTAAGTGATAATCGCCTAATATTAGCTTGGTAATAAAATAAGATGGTGAATGTGATAAATGTACTCATCATTGTGAGCATGTTAGCATGCTGATACTAGCATTTAGCTCAGCGCCACTTTTCCTAAATTCAGCTGCTAGCACAGCCGTATTCTAGACTTAGTCTTGTCCTTGAGCTAAAACATTTGATATGCGTAAACCTGTATTTTGTTCATTGTGTATTGAATTTGAGACAGCTGCAACTAAAAATTATTTTAATATTCTATCAATCTATTTTTGTTTTTTTGATAATTTGCTGCAACAAAAAAAAATAGTGTAAATATTCAATCCCCACAGAGCAAAGTAGTATTTTCCCCAACCAACAGTCCACCACCCCAAAGTGTTTAATTTACAATAACAGAAAATAGAAAAATGCAGCAAAATCTCACATTTGGGGGAAAAAAAATAATAATAATAATTTTTGGCCATTCAGGTCAACCCTGTAGCTCAGTTGGTAGAGCATTTGCCCCATGTATAGGGGCTATCAGCCCTCTGCAGTGGTTGCTGGTTCGACTCCTGCCTTCAGCCCTTTGCTGCATGTCATCCCCCCTCTCTTCACCCCATTTCCTGTCTACTCTTCAGCTGTCCTATATAATGAAGGCAACAAGCCTGAAAACATAACTTTAAAAAATAAATTTAAAAATTAAAAAATTGGCCATTCATTTTCTGTCCATCAATTAATCGACCAAATGTTTCAGAACAAATTTACATGGTCTCTTCAAATTACTACAATAATAACAACAATAATAATAAAATATGTGTATAACAACATAGAAAACAAGTGTACACCTGCCATCTTTCTGTACCTGCTCCAGATCAGCTGGGTCTCCAAATTCAGTGAGTCGTGCGGTGGTCAGCGGACACCCCGCTGTGCCTCGAGCATGAAACACCACCACATAAAAGCCCTGACGCGTGGCCTGGTGGCACAGCATCTTTAGGTGGGGGGTCATCCCCCCCCAGGACTGAGGGATGATGAGGAGGATGGGAGGCGTTGCGGTGAAGCAGCCGAGCGTCTTTCCCCCTGACTGATGCTCCTTCCTCCCGTCCCACCTCCTCCTCTCATCCAGTCTCGTCCCCACAGCCCAGTCCAGAGCCACAACACCCCCGTCTCTCAATAAAAGATGGTCTCTAGTGAACTGTAGCGTGTCTGCATGTTGTCCCCACAGCAAGCTGGACAGAGTCTGGAGGTGGGGGTCTCCTCTGGGCCAGGAGGCCAGTCTCGGCCTGGCCAGAGAGCCACAGTTGCGGAGCAGATATTTGGCCAGTGCAGTGGTTTTGCAGATGAGTCTGGGACCCTCTGAGGCCTGACCTGACCCGGACAAACCATCTGTCCCTTGTGATCCGTCCTCATCCGTCCATGTTCTTGTATTCCTGTCCAGTGGCAGCTCAAGGATCAGACAGATGATGACCCAGAGTCTCCAGGCTGCAGCTCTGACAGCCAGCCTCATCCAGTAACGTGTCCTGGGGCGGCGGAGAGCCAGAGCCAGCAGCAGGAGCAGCAGTGATGGGAACAAACAGAACAAACAGTCCCATAAAAAAGATGCCATTGAGAAGAACGTAGTTACATACAATTAAATGTTTCCTCTGAGATGTGTTGCTGTGATTTCCTCAGTCACATCTGACCCCCATGTTTGACAAACTCCTGCCTCGTTGCTTCATGTACCAGCATGAAAGATGTTCTGAACAGTCGTCTGGTTTCCTCAGTGTGTGAAGGAAGGAGAGTAAACAGACGTTTTAAAACAAGTAAACACAAAAAAGAACAGGTAAAAAGACTTCATGTAAATTCTCGTCTCTTAACTTGCTTTTGCTGCTTTTGGTCCTCCCCCTGCCTTTTTTTCCCCTCCTCCCATAAATCATTTACTGCGAGCAAACACAGGCCACATAAATCTGTCCCTTTAATGTTAACATGATTATAGTCTTTGACCTTGTTCCATGTGTGCCGTTATTTCTCTTGTATTCTGGCCCCAGTTTACCTGTGAACTGTTGCTTTATTATTCTTGCGTTAACTATGTAAAGAGTTAAAGCAAGAACTCACCAAAACTCACCAAAATGTGAGTAGCAACTCTGATTTAATTTCATAATTCTTCTCACTAACTGTAACGGATTATAATTACATTTATTTTGCAGTGTAATTACATGTTATTGCTGGTATTCTATTAGACTATTGCGTAAAATTTGGTCATATTTATGTGACAGTTATGGCCAAAAAACGTGCGTTGTGAATTAGAACAAATTTGAAGAGATTCCCTCCCTCCCTCATATTTAGTATATGGATTGTAGAGGTGTGGCCAAAGATGTGTGGATGGGAGGTCACAGTGACCTTTGACCACCAGAATTTAATCAGTTCATCAAGTGTGTGTAAAGTCTGAAGAAATTCTCTTAAGGTGTTGATGAGATATTACGTTCACAAGAGTGGGATGACATGAAAACATAATGCGTTTTTTCAAAAAGTGTGAATCACAGAGGTCCTTCAGCATACAGTCATAAATGTGCTTTATATAATATTTGTATGTTGTGTGGTAATTGATAGGTCTATTTATGTTATAAATAAAACAAAAAATAAGGTTAAACTCAGATTTAAGAAGACAGAAACTTTCTACCTTCAGCAGATGAATTCAGAAACTTGCCTTGTTGTGTCAAACTCTGCATGTACATAATTCTGTACAGTGAAGCTCAAACATCCAGGTGACATAATACAAAAGTCCCCTCACCCTGAGCAGTTTCTAGGACTGATACAGCTGTATCCACCTTGACAAGTTTGTATCAGATTGATTTAAAATAATGTGTCACTAATTATAAGTTTTGTAAAGTGTTTTCAGTTGAGTTTCCTGCAATAGGAGGACTGTCCTCTGTCAGTTAATAAATGGTACTGTTGCACATAATTATTACTAATTACTACATACTGTGCATCAGCTGCTGATGTCAGTTACTTAAACTGTAAAAACAGGTTTCTCCCACACTCTGCCCCGGTTAGAAATGAAAATGAAAGAATTTAATCAGACAGCAAGATGTTCTTTCAGATATTCAACAGGTCAAACAGGTAAAGCACAATAGTGACTCCACCTTTGATATGGAACATTATAAATCAAGTCGTTTCAACAATCTGTTGCTACAGGACCACATCAAGGTGTGAAGAACAAAAAAGGTAAAATAAATAATGAATTACAATGTGACAGATAGTATTTTTTTTATTATTATTTATTATTTATTTAGTAGTGAAACAATTTAGTCGCTGTTACAATGTTTTTGATTTTTGAGGATGTAAGAATGCATACCATAATGATAAATGTTTTGAATGTTTTATATATAAAAAAGGCCAAATTATTTTATTTTAGTTTGCCTCAAGAAGTTGTGTTTTTAATTCTTTCCTGCACCGTCTGTCAGACAGGTTGTGCAGTGATGTCTTCAGGGGTGGTTGTATTGTGTCTCCTGCTCCTGCTGCCTGGAACTTTCGGGTTTGGTATACAAGTATTTGGAGTATTTGGAGGAGACTCTTTCACTCATGAAAAGATCACTGAGAGCGCGATCTTAAATACCACTGTACAGGTGTGCCGCGCTGTGGCCCTGGCTGAGGGCAAAGACTTCACTTTTCCTGTAAGAGTTAAATTCAACCAAATCAAAATGACCTTTTATTTCAAATGACCAGTGCCTGTGTTATCAATAATTGTGGTGTGTGTGTGTGTGTGTGTGTGTGTGTGTGTGTGTGTAGCCACAGCCTTTCACTGCTGAGTCTGTTGCTGTTGCCTGTCAAGCATCAAAGTCATCCAAGAGCTTCCGCCAAACCATCAAATTAATTAGAAAAAAGAACCGGCGAGTAGACTACAGGCATGTCTTGAATGGAGAGTATCACTTTGACAATGAGAAGTTTGCAGAAGGAAGGAAAATCATCACATACGGGTTGCCAGTTGTGAAGGCCAGCATTAACCAAGAGAAGTTTGAGTCAGCAAGAGAAAAACTGGGACAAATCTTACATACTTTGCAGGTAGGTCTACTTTCTATTATTCATTTGATTTCCATTAAAGTTAAAACAGTTTCTTATACAAATGTTACACTTCATAACTGAAATCACTCAAGTTGAGCAAGCAGCATAACATTGTATTTTCATGGGAAAATGTATGTCAAAATTCTTACCTGTGTAACTGTACTGCATGCATTACATTTTTGGGTCATTTTATTACTTAAGTTGTTGTGTAATTTTTTTTTTTTTTTATTAAGCAGTACAGTGGGTATATTATTTATATTTAAGAAATAATATTTTTACAGGATTGAGTTACATGTGAATTATTCTTTCATTGTCATTTATAGTACTTTGTACATGGTTTCATTTGTATGTTCATGTACAGTGTTTAAGTGGAGTCATTGTATTCCCTTGATTATGAGCTAATTGGTTCCTACCTGCCCTTGTTTTTGTGGGGACAGGTATGAGTGATGCACACACAGGGAGTACCTCATGCTTAACGCCGAAGAGAAGCTGCTGTACCCCTAAGTTGAAGCGTGTTAGTGGTGACTTGCCGTTTTTGTGAACATTAAACGAGCGAAAGAAAGACATGTAGCCTGCTTATTACCCACAGCCCGGAAGAACTGGGGAACACCAGAAATCAAGAGAAGAGGGTTACATATGCACTGCAGTTTATTTAATTAAAATGTAGAATCTCATTATCAGGACATCAAATACTGACATTTTGTGTTAGTAAAAAATAATGTTGCATATTATGCCTTTAACAGCATTAAGCATTAAATAAACAACCCCTTAAAGAGAACATCTTGGGCTTGGTGTAGTTCTGTAAAAATGTGAATTAAAACCCAGATTCACAAACTGTGGTACGCAATGTGTTAAATATTTATTTGGGGTAAATTAATTGTGACATTACTGGACCCACTCTCAGTGGCGTGGATTATGCCTAATGAGG